>NW_006497417.1:595663-606367 GCF_000471905.2 Amborella trichopoda
GGGAAGTATTTTTATTCAAAAAAGCAAATTATTTTTTATTTGAGGTGGATGTAAAAATAAATACGGTAGTTGTATTAATATAATGACTACCGCATTATGGTACTTTAAGTATCGTAATGACCAGGCTAAGCATTACGGTACTTTGTACCATAATGACCATGCTCAGCATTACGGTACTTTAAATAATTATACACCGATTTATAAGTGAAAATTACAAAGGTCAATCAACCTGTTTTTATTTCCAAAATTCCCTCTCGGTCCGAGGACATCCTTGGACTGAAATTTATTTATTTAGTATTTTTGTTAGGATGGCACTACTTGGGGCATTGCTTTACTAAAGAAATAATTAAAAACAGAAATTTATTTAGTTATTTTTTATTTTATTTTATTTATTGGTATGGCACTGTCCAAGGGCATTGCCTTACTAATGAGAAAACTAAAAACAAATAAGTAAACTTCTGGCTGAGGATTCCATCCTTAGATTGATAAGTATTTTTTTTTAAAAAAATGGGTTGACCAACTTTTGTAATTTTTACTTACAAATGGAACATATTCTATTTTAGAAAACGTTTGAGGGTACATACGTAAATCACTTTAATAAAACTCTAAAAATAAATTGAAATTTCTCATGTAAAAAGACAAAAATAAGCCTTGACCTGCTTTACACAGTTGTTTGAACTTTGAAGTGATGTTTGACGTGACGAAACCCTTTCGCGGCTTGAGTACTAATCCGGTCCTAATAAACCGATATCCATATGCATATGAGGAAGGTGGATGCAGGAAATCTACGAAAAGTCTTATCAAAGGGAAAATAGACATTCATTTAAGGAAAAAGTTAAAAATGTACAATCACAGATGCACTTAAAAAATTTATCGAAAATATTGTTTTAATGTTGAAAAAACACTCTAATTGATCATCTCGACATCGAGATATATGAATATAAAAAATTAAAATTAAATTTGAGTCTAAAAAGCAGTGTATCTTATAACACATTATCTAGACCGTCCATTTTCAAGATTTTCATATATTTATAGATCTACTTAATTTTAAATACTTTTAAAATTTAAAATTTTCTAATTCAGTATGAAAATAGATTTTAAGATAATACTAAGAATTTTTGACAACAAAATTAAATATTATGATAAAATTTAAGGTCCGCCTTAATTGGATTGTTTTAGGTTGCAAGCTTATAGAAACCACACCCTTCATTTAAACTCTTTCATTTCTAATACATTGAATTAGTAACAACTGCATTATTGATAGAAAGAGGGAGAAAGAAAGCAGTCACTTCAATCCCAATGCATTTAAGATAGGGGAATGATTCGGTTGTGTATTAGTATAATGCAACCATTTTCAAAAATACATTTGTTTGACACAAATTTTTACATGTACAATCTTTTCATTTTGAAAAACAATCACAAAGTTTTTTGTTTGAAAAAATGTTCTAAAAAATTTTCATTCTAGCCCAATTAATATAAGCTGTCCATTTTATTGAGATGGTTAGATCTAGGTCTTAGAAGGAACTTTTTATTCCCAAAATGTTTATATAGCGTTATCATCGTTAGATTAATAGTATTAAAAATAAAAAAAATGATTTTAAATTTTTTAAGACCTAGATATTGAAATTCACAAAATGGATGGTCGAGATTCATTGTTGGATGGATACTAATTTTGATCATATCTAAGGTACAAATTGAATTTTTTTTTGTATGATTGATTATGAGGATGAAGAGAATGTCTACGCAAAATTTGGGAACATACATGCCAAAAATATGGTTTGATTGCATTATACTACTATACACCATTGCATAGATCATTTTCCTGATAATTGGATGAAGGAAGAGTACTTAATTTTGATACTAGATTTCATTAACACACACACAAAAAACAAAAAGAGAGCAAGTCCAGTAAAATAATGTAGAACAATGTTCAAATGGTCATCCATTCAAAGTACATTGCATTGTTTGAGGCGGTGACATGGGCAAATAAAGACGCTTTTGAATTTTGAGTAAGCTGAGCAAATTCATGGAATCATAATCGCAGAGCCTCAACTGTCTCTCATATATATATATATATTTAAAGAGAGAGGGAGAGGGGGAGACAGAGAGAACCCCAACTCATCCATGGCCTCAACCTCGTCCCTAGAAAACGTCCTCCAATCCACCGGAGAACCCACTGAGAAAAGCCGAGTGGCGAGAATCCGCCTTGCCGTCCCCGAGGATGTGCCCCACCTCCTGAAACTCATCCACCAAATGGCCGTTTTCGAGCACATGCCCCACCTCTTCCAAGCAACAGAGCACTCCCTCTCCTCAACTCTTTTCTCCTCTCCTCCATTTCAGGGAACCACAGTATTCATTCTTGAGATTTTCAGTGATTTTCCACAAAACCCATGTGACAAAAACCAGTTTTTCAAGCCAATTTTCAAGAAGCTGGTTTTCGATCCACCTGTTGAAGACGTAGAGGCCAAAACCTTTGCTTCCTCACAAAATGGAGATGGAGTGGTTGCTGGTTTCGTGCTGTTTGTTCAGAACTATTCGACATTTTTGGCGAAACCTGGGTTTTATATGGAGGATTTGTTTGTGAGAGAGTGTTACAGGAGGAGAGGGCTTGGAAGAATGTTAATGGAGAGTGTTGCAGGGCAAGCTGTTAAGATGGGGTTTGGGATAATGCAGTGGTGTGTTTTGGATTGGAATGTGAATGCAATCAAGTTTTATGAGGAGATGGGGGCTGAGGTTATGCAGCAGTGGAGCCTTTGCAGGTTGAGTGGAGAGGCTTTGGAAGCTTATAGGGGTAAGGGTGATGGTAATGTTGATGATGAGTCTGGTTAGACTATCTCTACAGTTTGGTCCGGTTTCTCCCGCTAGCGTATTTTCCCTCTCCACTTGTTGAGGGTTTTCTCTCTCTACGTTTATGGGTTGTCTCTCTCTAGCCCTAAGCTCCTTTCTTGTAGTCTCACTCTCTCTCTCTCTCTCTCGAAGTTGTGATCTCTCTTAGAATTATCTCTTTTAAGGAGGGCATGAATTGTTCGAATGTGCAATTTTGAGCTGGCTCGAGGCTTGTTTGAATAAAAAAGGGGTTATATACTATGCGAATATTTACCTATGTCACAAGAAGGTCCCAATCATTTTTAGTATTTAATGGTTGAAATATGTCATAATATTCAAAATGTTTTATTTTGAACATTGTGTTTAGTTAATGACATATCTCTAACCATCCTATTTTCAATCTGATAAAAAATAGTTATGATCTACATGCCTCCTTAATATTAGGTTTTTTCCGTTTCCCTTTAGCCATCTTTTTCTAGAGAAATCAACAAAGAGAGAATAGGGAAAAGAGAATAGACTACGAGCAATCTTGAAATAGTGGCATAATTTCATTCTTTTTCTCTATTTGAGTGGCAGAATGTTCTCGACAGAAGGAACGAGAAGAGAGTTGAAAAAATAAATAGCGTTTACAGATGAATTATTTAAAGGGAAAAGGTTATATAGAGCATAGGCTCTAAACCATCAAAGTAGAGGGGACCTCAAAAAGCTTACTGAAAGAGGTTGTTTTGATGCACAAATATCCTCAAATTGATCATCTCGACATCAAGATGCATAAATATGAGGAAAAAAATAGATTTCAAGTTTTAGAAATAAAGTATTTTGTAATGCATTTTTGGACCGTCAATTTTCAAGTTTTCATAGATCTATTGATCTACACTATTTTTGAAGCTTTAAAATTTTAAATAAAGATGAAAATATATTTTAAGGCTATCACAATGATTTTCAGTATTGAAACCACATTTCTCGACGCTATTTGAAAGTAGGTTTTAATATGATTGTTTAGAAGGCTCTATATAAACCGCACCCTTATTTTAAACAAGTTTTGTTCAAGGATACAATTTACTAATCAAAGTTACTAAATATATGAAATTGATTACATATTACTTTTTTTACGAATCATGAGAAAAAGAAATTGGAGCATAATAATGGTTACCGTTGTTCAAAAAAAAAAAAAGATGCATAAATTGGTTTTATTTTTTATTTTTATTTATTAATATTATTCATATGAAATTGGGACATCTATATATCTAAAAACTAAAACTGAGAGACCCATTAAAAAAAAGATGCGGTTTGTATAGAGCGCTTTAAACAATAAAAAAAGAGCCTACCTACAATAGCACCAAGAAATATGGTTTCACTACTGGAAATCTTTGTGATAGCCTTAAAATATATTTCCATATTTATTTATAAACTTTAAAGCTTCAAAAATAGTGTAGATTGATAGATCTATGAAAATTTGAAAATCTTGAAAATTGACGGTCTAAAAATGCCTTGCAAAATACACTATTTCCAAAACTTGAAATCTATTTTTTTCTCATGTCCATACATCTGGATGTCGAGATGATCAATTTCAAGATATTTAGGCATCAAAACAACCTCTTCTAGAGAAATTTTTTGGGTAGGCTTAAATTTGATTGTTTAGAGCGTGGGCTCTATATAAACTTTTCCTTTAAAAAAAAATTAAATAAAAATGTGTCAAAATACGCTGAAACATTTAAGGGTAATTTGGTCTTTCTTATTCAAAATATGTAATTTTTATATTTCTTTATATTCCGTGCAACCTATGAAAATAATCTACACTTCATTTTTGAGATAAAGAGAATTTGTAGGGAAAAATAAAATAAAGAACCAAATCAATTTATGGCCTTGTAACCTTCTCAGATTAAATTTCAGTGGTTGGAAGAGTCGTTATGCACCCTTGAAGCGTCAACATCATGACACTATATGTTTCCTTGGAACTAAAGCCCTTAGAAAGAGATAAATATTGTATTATTTTGCTTTAAAAAATTAGACAAACTAGGCAATACTTTTATGATATCAAATGAGAAATAACACTTTTTTTCATTTTTTTAAAAATTACTATGAAGAATTATTAACTATTCTACGAAGCAAAATATCAAAAATAATTAAACAATAATTAGTTGGTAAGTAGGATATGTGCTTGGTCAGTGATTGAAATTATCATTTTTGTCTTATCTCAACTACTTGGAGTTAGCTACATGAATCATGTTCCTCCATTCCACTCTATCAAGGGTCATACCCTCAATGAGACCATAACTCACAATATTTCTAATCATTACTTGCATCTATATCTTTTTGGGTCTTCATCTTGTCCTTTTGGCACTTTTTATTAAACTAAATCTTCCCACCTAACTGGTGAGGTTCCAAGTCAACGTGCCCATAAACAAACTACTTAAGTCTATTTTTCCTCATCTTATCGCCTATTGGAGACATCCTTAGGTTCCCATAGATGTATTTATTTTGAACTCTATCTTTTTTTGGCATGTGGCTCATCCATCTCAATATATTATCTCGGCGACACTCATTCTATGGATATATTGTTTTTTAACCCTCCTACATTCAAAACATGGTTGGTTATGCATTTGTCTAATAGAACTTTCCTTTCATTTTCACTAGTATGCGGTATTCATATAAGAGTCCTACAGCACATGCCCACTTCATCCACCCAGTTTTAATTCTATACTTCTTCAATCTCTTTGATATTGGCTCAAGATATAAAAATAATCTCTTTTAGATATTCTTGACCATTATTTTTAGTTTTTTTTTTATACTTCTATAATTACTAAATTTGCATTCTATATATTCTATTTTAGTTTGGCTAATTTTAAAATATTTATATTATAAAGGATGTCTCTAAAGTTCTAACTTTGTGTTGACACTATCGCTAATATCATCAATCGAAGCTATGTCATATGCAACAACATGCACCGCGCTACCCTATGCCTTGTATTTTAATGATAGCCAAAGGTGGAGTGAACTAGAGGGGACGTGTATTGGAGATTGCCACTACCCAATAAGGTGAAAAGTTTATGTGGTTGTTATGTCTCCATATATCATTAACAATTGATCTTCGAAGAGTAGGGAAAATTAATACTCACATTTGTTTGATGTGCAAAGCTGAAGAAGAGACCATTTATTTTTAAAAATTATTCTTGTGCATAGGAGTTGTGGGGATGGGCCAGTGAGGTAGTGAAGGTTGAATTAATTGTCCCACAACCTGTGAAGGAGGTATTAATGTTGGGGAATATTTGGTTATATGAATGGAATTGGAAAGATGTATTTAAAAATGGGGAGAGAAGGAGGTATTAATGTTGGGGAATATTTGGTTATATGAATGGAATTGGAAAGATGTATTTAAAAATGGGGAGAAGTGCTGTAGTGTGGGAGATTTGGAGAGAAAAGAATAGACGGACTTTTGAAGGGCAAGCCAGAACCATGAAAAATTGCATGGAAAAGTGAGGGATGGGGTGTTTGAATGGGCTTCTATTTGTAAGGAATTTTGGGGACTGGCGAGAGTTGATTAAAAGCTCCGTTTTGAGACGGTCTTGAGACTCGGCCGAGGCCACTCAGACTCGGCCGAATAACTCAGCATTGCCCCATCGACAAGACAAGTTTTGGCCAAGTTAAGTGTATGCCCAAATTTTAAAGTTTATATAAAGGAAAAAGTTTATATAAGGATGCTACCTTATAATGTAGAACTACGGATGCCCCTCAAAAATCCAACAGAAAAAGTAGTTTTAATATTGAAAAACCCTTTGCTTGATCATCTCAACATCAAGATATATGACTATGAAAAATAAAAAGATTTTAATCTCAGAAATAGTGCATTTTACAACATATTATCTATACCGTCCATTTTCAAGATTTTCATATGTTTATATATCTACTTGATTTTAACCATTTTTTAAATTAAAAATTTTATAATTAGATATAAAAATAGATTTTTCGATAATCCAAAAAACGTTTTATATCAAAATTATGTACCATGATAAAATTTGAAGGTGCACCTTACATCCACACCTACGGATCTATCCGTATGCAAACTGCACCCTTATATAAATTACTGTCTATGTTAAGTCAAAAGTGGCATGACGGCTTTCTGGATAGTGCTCACGCATGTTGTAAGTCACAACTAGGGTTTGAAAGCCCCCTATTTTTAATACTGATTTGCAGTATAAGATGGAAGAGTTGTTCGAATTCGGAGGGAATTCAATGCATGTCATACAAAATGATGTAATAAATTGAACTGAGGACAATTCATTGAAGTCATTATTGCAAGGTCTCTAAATTTGGTAGATGGAGATAAAACTATGGTAAGGAAAATGGAGATAAAACTATGATCGGAGGGAATTGGGAAATGGAGATAAAACTATGGTAAGGTAAATGGAGATACACTATAATAAGAGGGAATTCAATGAATGTGATAAAATGATGTAATAAATGGACTATTGAGAGAGAGATTAAAAGACCTTTGTACAGGGAGAAAGAATAAGGAGGCTCGTTCTCTAGCAAGGTTAGGAATGTAAGCTCAAGAGTTTAATACTCTATGGTCTTTTTTTTGGTAAATTTGTGCAGTGTTTGAAGTAGAATGTAATAGAACTATTTCATGTACTACGTCAGTCTTTTCTTTTGTAAAGTTGTACAGTGTTTGAAGTAGACTGTAATAGAACTATTTGATGTACGTACAGTTTTGTACAATTTGTTAATTTTTGGTTCATATACGTAACCTTGAAAAGCAAAACATATATAGAGAGAGCGTGAAGAGAAAGAGGGGGGTTTAGAGTAGATGTCTTTTTTAAATTTATTTGGGCTTAAAAGATGAAGTAACTATGGGTAAAGTTAGTATAGAGGGTTAGAAAAATATAATCCATAGAATCTCTATGGTACAAGATAAGTTTTGAAATCTTAAGTCTATGGAGAAATGAAACCTACAAATAAAGTCTACAGAGATGTTTCCCCTTTTTTAACAAAAAAAACTTTGAAGGGTTTATGAGCTTTTTATAGACCTAGAGGGAAGAGAGAGTATACGTCTTCTTCCCAGAAATTTTGTTCTCCATAGATCTTATTACATGGAATATAAAGGCTAAAGTCTATGTTAGGATTTAAGAACCCTTTTAGATGTAGAAACAAGAATATAAAAAAAATTAGATTCCACCAGGATTGTGTATTTGTCTAGCTAGAAACAAAATAGACAAGACTACGAGTCATAATACAAAAATTAAAACATAAAACACAGCACAAAAACATAAAGATTTACGTGGTTTATCCTAAAAGGGTTTCATCCATGGATATAGTAAACTAAGAGCCACTATACTAATAAAAGTTATATAATAGATTATGGAACATAGAGTTATATCTTTAACCCTCGACAAAACACAGTCAAGCAAACCATTTTAGAACTACTCTCCCGACTGGCACCACCCACCTAACCCCTATATCTATTCCATAGTTGAACCCCTGTCTAAGAAGAGACTCATCTCTCTTTCACAGCTAAACAATTATCCAAGGAAGAGATCCATCAATATTCCCTAGTTAAATTATTGTCCAAGAAGAGACCCATCAAGAATTTCTTTCACTAAAAGGGAAAACTATCTAAAATCTCCAAAAAAATCACTTCTCTATAAGAAACGAGCCTATCAGTCTACAAGATGCACGTCGCAATATTTATCTCCATGGGAATCTCTCTTCTCTATGAGGGGAGGTCATGCTCTCGTATACATGAGGCATTTGCCCGTCTCTTTCTGGAGGAAGTCACCTTTCCTTGCTGACACAAATAGTGGCACACCTATCTTTCCTCTTTCATCTCATATTTATAAAGTTAAGAATCTACACTAAATATAAAACTTCCAATAAATATGAAAGGGGGTATTTATAAGCTGAGGTGTAAGGGATCAAGTTACTCGTTAATGGCTCAAATTCTAATGAATATCAAGTCAAAATCGTATACCAAACTACCTCAAAATGAATCTCAAGGAATCGATATGATTCCTTACCAATTCGGTACACGTTGTGAAGAACATTACATATGTGGTGCCTAAACACCACGTGGTATGCTGCATGCGAGTCAAGTTTGTCAATCCTATATATTATATGAATGGACTCAAGGCCTAGGTAGTTAGGGTAGTGGGTGCTATAACATGATGTTCGTGTTCCAATCCTACTACATAGTTAGGGTAGTGAGTGCTATAACATGATGTTCATGTGTTCCAATCCTACTACAGATAAAGAAATGACCATTTTTCTACTGAAATATTCAATCAAATAATATATATATATATATGTGTGGTTTCTATAAGGTTGCAACCTTAAATAATCCAATTACGGCGCACCTCCAAATTTTATCATAACATATAATTTTGGAGTACAAAATTATTAGGATTATCTCAAAATCTATTTTCATATCATACTATAAAATTTTAAAACCTAAAAATGGTTAAAATCAAGTAAATCTATAAACATATGAGAATATTTAAAATGGACGGTCTAGATAATGTGTTGCAAAATGCACTATTTCTTAGACGTAAAATCTTTTTTTTTTTTCAAATTCATATATTTTGATATCGAGATGATCAATTATAGGGTTTTTCAACATTAAAATAACCTTTTTCGATGGATTTTTTAGGTGCATCTGTAATTCTGCACTGCAGGAACAATTTGTGCAATTAGATTCAAGATGGGTTATGCCATCAAGACTGTAGAAGAAAGTTTATCAGTCACTCAAAATCAAGAAGACTTTCACCTACTGTCAAAGAAAATCATTGAAAAACATAAAGAACATAATTACAAATATTTACATATTGGATTAATTCAAATAGCCGTAAAACCTTTGACCCGACTAGGGTTGAACACTTCTGTGCTTGTATGCCTAAGAGATACAAGACACAATATATTCACAGACTCGCTACTTGGCATGGTCGAATCCAGCCTTTGTAGTGGTCCTATATATCTTAACTGTTTTCCAAATTTTTCTGTTTATTTAACGGACCCAAATATATTAGATATATTAACAATTAATTTAAAAACACATGGGTTTCATATGACCCAAGGATCTCAAAATTTAGCAATAGTGTATAGAATATATTACAAAGTCATGAACACCTTATGTCCAAATATTATGCAAATTGATAAAAAAGATCAAACTATTTTATTCCAAACAAATATGGAAAAATCAAATATGATTGTTCCCAAAACAATAAAATGGTCAGATATCAGACTACCACAGTCATGGGCATTACAACATGCCAACCAACCTCAAGAAGTTCCTCAACATCATATTCCTAATCAAATCATTGAACATCCTGATGGTAATATTGAAATTAAATTCCAACAATTACAAGTTCAAGATGATATCAATATAAATAGAAAAAGCAATATAAAAAATAAAATACCAAGTAGAAAATCCTATTCTACTGATTCAAATGTCATAATCTTACCACCTCCTACCCAGTCATCTTCAATACCTAGTTCAGACCTACAATTTCAAGGTACAAGGAGAACAACAGATCATGTTGTTATTCCTACATATATACCTGAAACTAGTACTACAAATACTACTGAACCTAGTATAGAAGAATTACAAGATTTTCAAATATTAACTTTACAAGTAGAAGAATATGACAATTCACATGATAAATATTCAGATGAATATATAGCAACTTACTTAGCCGCTAAATTAGAAAGAAAAAAGAAAAAGATTGATCACAATTATATTAAACAAGACTTTATGTCTCATGAAAATAGACATATCAGACAATGGTATTTGACAAATGTACCATTACAATTAAGAGAAAAATTACAATCAAAATATAATCAATTCCTTAAAAAAGAAAGGGAAACAGAAGGATATTTTTTATGGTT
>NW_006497417.1:617021-630631 GCF_000471905.2 Amborella trichopoda
ATCAAAATTTAATAGTGATCATTTGGTGTCCTACTCACATAGGTGTGGAAGGGTCTCACAGTGTCATTAGTCACACACACCGTTGAGTAAAATGGTTATAATTTATTTGTGATATATGGGATAAAGGTGAACTAGTTAAATTTCACGTACATTGCGGTGGAAAATGTACATGCCTTAATTTCCATTATCTTTACACGATACCCCTAGGTTTGGCTGTGAGCAGGAAAGGAAATAGTGAACATTGTGAAAATGGTTGATTTGATGGGGCATAGATTGAATAATGGGATTTACTATGAAACTATTTATTTATTTCACAAGGATGTCACAATTACTCCTAGCCATTATATTCAAATTGGATAGCTGGGGTGGGTTACAAAGTTTAAAATATTTGTTTTTGGACTTTGACAGTTGTACAACCAGCTTTGTTTTATAGGGTGGAATGTTGGGTGGTCAAAAAACATCTATAGGATGAGTGTACCTAATATGAGGATGTTAAGATGGATGAGTGGTAAGGCAAGAAGGGATAAAATTTAAATGAGTGCACTAAGTAAAACTTAAGTATGGATGGATGAGTGGTAAGGCAAGAAAGGATAAAATTTAAAACGAGTGCACTAAGTAAAACTTAAGTGTGGCTTCAATAGGCGAGAGAAAATTGACTTAGGTGGCCTAACTATATACAATGTTGACCCAATACTGCACTTGTTAGGAGGTGGATGTAGGTTCAAGTGGAAGGCTCAAAAAGGGCAAAATGTAGGCTCAAAAGGACATGGTTAGAAGTAGTGAGAAAAAATATGATGACTTTTGGCCTCAATAAAAGCATGGTTCTTAAAAGAGCAAAATGACAGACCATGATTTGTATAGACGATCCCAAATAGATGATAAAAGGCTTTGATGATGATTATGAGTTTAGACAATAATGCTCACAACTATCTGATTCGAAATCTGACAGACAAGAATGATTGTGACCTCTTTGTACTAAAAATAAATGGTCTCTTTATACACTTTTTTTTAAATAATCAAATTTCATGTATATTGTGGCGGCTGACGTACATGCCTCAATTTCCATTATCTTTATTCAATACTCCAAGTTTGACATTGAAGAGGATATACTAAATATTTTTAAAAATGTTGATTTTTGAAAATGTTGATTTTTGAAAATATAATTCTCAGATTCAAGAGGCTACATTTTTTTTTCTTAAGGCTTGTAGAGAAAGACGGATGGTACAATCCCGAAACTATCCACTTCTCAATTAGTGTGACAATGCCACACTAGCCCAAGACTCACAAGCAAATAGAAAGAAGAAGAACCAAGATGAAGTGGAAGAAAAACTTCATAAAAAAAACATGAGGTACACAAAAGCATTTCAATCCCAACACACAAGACTAACCTTAACACATGTGACCCAATGTTCTCACCATATACCTCTCTTTAAATAGGGGTTATATAACCATATTTCCTACAATAACTACCCAGTTGTAATTGTAACTACTAACCACCTAGTAGTTTTACAATTTCCTACCACACAAACTTACAAGTGGAATGGTTACTACATCGCTCATAATAAAATAACATAAAAACTAATATATTTTCTAGAAAATACAATTTAATAATTCTAACACTCCCACTTAAAGTTATTTTCTAGAAAGGTGATCATGCATACACAATCATGTCCATCATTTCCCAATATTGAAAATCCGGCCATTTAGCAGGCCACCAAAGATATTCTCAAATTCCACTAAGTAGGGTTGCATAGCCCACCTTGAAAATACGTAACATTGGGAATATACTCACTCTTTAACCCATGAATGATAAGTAACTTTAATCATGCCTCCGAATAGTTCTTCTAGATCAACAAGAGATCTCCCAACAAAGATTCTAGATCTTTAAGAATAATTGAGAAATAGAAAGACCACCTTGAATTGAGTTCCCAACTCAATATTAAAACCATTAGACCTTACACCGAATCCATCTTCAAAAAGACAATTGATCTTCTTCACCAAGGGAGTCAAAACCACATAACCACCACTCATGTGGCTCTGATACCATGTAGAGAAAGACGGATGCCACAATCCCAAAACTATCTGCTTCTCAATTAGTATGACAATGCCACACTAGCCCAAGACTTACAAACAAATAGAAAGAAGAAGAAAAACTAAGATGAAGTGGAAGAAAAACTTCATAAAAAAAAATGTGGGATACACAAAGGCATTACAATCTCAACACACAAAAATAATGTTAACACATGTGACCCAATTTTCTGACCATATACCTCTCTTTAAATAGGGGTTTTTACAACCATATTTCCTACAGTAACTACCCACTTATAACTATAACTACTAGCAACCTAGTAGCTTTCACTTGTAACTATAACTACTAACCACCTAGTAGTTTTACAACTTCCTACTACATGAACTTATAAGTGTAACCTTACTGCATCACTCTTGATAAAATAACATAAAAACTAATATACTTTCTAGAAAATGCAATTTAACAATTTTCACTAGACCGAGGCCCTATTTTAATCTTTTCCTTTCAATAATTAGTCAAATTTCCATGTCTACCTCATCTCCTCTAGAAAGAATCCAAAAAAAAGAAAAGTACATTTGCTTAATGTTCGACAGTTCGAGTAATCAAATTATGCGTGTCCCATCAAAATATTAGACGTAGAATTTTGCTTTTTCAAATAAATTAGGGATTGTATTTTATATTATGAGACCATATATCTATGTTACAAAGTCACAAGTGCTATTAGCCATTAAATGTCAAATTGGATGGCTCTACAAAATTCAATTTTTTTTTTTTTTAAAACCTAACTGATAAAGTGACTGTAACCTAAGTAAATGTTCGCTTTACATACTTTTCTAATAAATTATGTGGTGCCTGAGCCCAAAGAAAATTGTGGTGCCTAAAATGGGCCATGAAAAGAATATCAAGAAAAAAGTATTTTCACGATAGTCACTTATCCATGACTCTAAAATTTTACAATAGTAATTGCATGGCAAATGCCAGAACAATCCTTCATGTAACAAGGATAATCACTATAACATTATACATATATGACACTAGAATAATCACTCTCAAATCAAGCACCATATTTTAAATATGGAAAAAGTTTATTATGTTTCGATGCTGAAAACCTCAAATCTAATCATCTTGACTTTGAGATACATGCACTTAAAAAAAGAAATGAACTTTAATTTTTGAAAATAGTACATCATGTAATGTATTATCTAAACCGTCAATTTTAAATATTCTCAAGTGTTCATAGATGTGCTTGATCTATACTATTTTTTAAGCTTTAAATTTTATAATTAGATATTAAAATAAAATTTCAGGTCATCACAAAGACTTTAAATGTTAAAACGACATCTTTCGATACTATTTGAAGGTGCGTCTTAGTTTGATCATTTAGGCCTCAGCCTTATACAAACCATACCCTTCCTTTAAATATTCCTCCTAAATGTCCAACTATACTTAAATCGACAAATAATGCAACTGTGGTATTAGGTCTTAGAAGCCAATGCAAACATTACTATGCCCACTTCTCCCTAAACTGATGGGAGTGTCTAAAAGTGTAAGTGAAGATCAAACCTCCATTCATTCTCCTTATCACATACCTCTCAACCAAAATGTATAATGCAAATGTCCATTCCCCACCATTGCCACAATGAAACACTCTTTCCACAATCTCATCCTTGTCTACTCTAATGGCTTCTGTATCCTGATCCCATCTCATCTTCTCCATAATTGCTATGCTCAATCCAATACCTGTTAGCCCTCCTTGCACACTCTTCTTTTCCTTTGTCTCGAACCACATCATGCTATTCGCGTCGTCTCGCCTTCCAGTGGTCGGCTCCGATCCCATCAATAGCCCTTCTTCTCTTCTCACAGTCGTATTGACGGTCACTGTTTCATTTCCATGCCCTCGACAACTATGAATCTCCTCCCACTGCTGCTCTAAACTCATCTTATAGTACACACTCTCCTTCAATTGTTGTTTTGGATTTTCAAGCCCTCCTTTTTCCTTAATGAAAATGAAAGGACAATACCACACTCCTACAATAACACTTGATGAGCATTTCTGTGAGACTGGGAAGTTCAATGGTGGAAGCTGGGCTCGAAGAGCAACATTCAAGCCTAGGGCATCACCCAGATTCAAACTTTTTGATGTTAAAAAACTAACCGACCACCCTTCCCTGCGTAGAAATAACGGGGGATAGCCATCCGAAGCCACAGATTTGCCTGTGAAATACATGCAATGTTATCCCTTGGGAATGACTTGTATATGTTGATAGATGTTATTGGGATCATATGGGCTCGAGTTCTTGTCTTTCACATATCTGCAACAAAAACAACAAGTGCCCTCCTCTTCCACCCGAGAGCAAGTACATACCAACCTGCCGAATTTGAATCATAGTTTCAGGTCCCCTCGGATTAAAATCTCTTAAGAAAAACAAAACAGGGGACATGGGTAACTTGAAAGCAAAATGCGCAACTACAGGAAAATTGAAGACAAGATCGATAAAAGACTGAAAGCAAAGGATGAATATAACGATCAAGTTTAAATGTTCAAGAATGCCCAAAGGAAAAGAGAAAAGGAAAGCAAATTCATTTCACAATTGGAACTATATCAAAATGATCTTGTGCACTGGTGTCAAGTTGGAAAAGGTCAGTGTGAGGCTTACCCGGGGTGTTTGCCACATACTGTAACTACATAGTAGATATTAGAAGACAAGGGCTGACCGAGAACCGGGATGAAATATGCCTCATGGACATCAGTGATTATGCCGTCTCCAGTACTATGCGTGTAAGTAACTCGAAGGGATTTGTTCTGTGGAAATTGTGGCCCCCTAACACTCTTATCTCGACGAATTCCCCAACAACTGGAACTCAAATCACCATCGCTATCTTCTTGAATGAGAAGGTGGCCTGAAAAAGGACCTTCTGGTGGGTGGAGAGATTGCTCAATGTGAATTCCGGCTGTGCCATTATTCTCAGCGGCCAACAAGAAGAGAGAAAGTGGTTTTGTGGAATACATGGTGAAGCGTAAATGAGGTGATTGTAGTTCTCTTCTTCTTATACTTCTTCAAACCTAAGATACAAGCCAAAAATCCATGGTTAATTGTCATTACACAATTGAATTCATCGACATTACGATGAGTTGCCGAGAAACTTCGTTTAGTTTCACAACATGACAATAGCGTGGCAATTTCTAGGTTGATAGAGCCAACCATTAAACCATGACCTTTGTTTTCTTGTTTTTTGGGTGAATGCACTTAAACAGTGACTAAAAACAAACCTCAATAAAATCACTAAAAACAAATAAAGAGCACACCCGAGTAACCTGCATTTGCCACCGCAGCAAGCCTGAGTCTCCTCGAGTCCGGTGTTCAACTCACGGATCTTAAAAAAAAAAAAAAAAAATTGTTATATAAAATTCGAAAAGCGAAAATTATTTGTAATATATTTTTTATTATTTTTATTATAGGTAGAATCTCAACCGTCAAATCTTCATCGAGTGGTTCAAAATACATATTATTATTTTAATTTTAATTGTTTTTCTATAAATTCGATTAATATGAAATTTTGGGTGCATATACCTAACACTATTGCCCACCATATAAAAATATAAAAACATTATTTTCAATAATTTAAAATAACCAAATCACCCTCAACATTTTTCAGGGGTATTTTGGTCATTTTATATTTTAGAAAATAGTTTTTATATATTTTTAAATTGTGAACCCAATTTTTTAGTACACAGATCTAAAATTTCATTGTGATCTGATTTCTAGAAAAATACCAAATTTGATATAGTGATATGCATTTTGAACCACATGATGAAGATATGATGAGTGGGATTCCACTTATATTACTATTCATTATTGCTACCCAGCTATTATCAGCTTTTATCTTTTATATTATTTTGACAATTATGAGAAAGTGTTTTGGCCATGAATACATATTTTTTACATTTTTTTTTATTTTTGAATTAGTACACCTTGACAAATTAATTTTGAAAAAATCCATTTTTATACTATTTTTTTAATCTCATTTAGATGTGTTTTGTTTAATTTTATATAGTTTTCTATTTTTTGGGAATTTTTTATATTTTTTTATTTTTTTAACAATATTGTGTTTAGTCCAACTCAAGCTTAGTTACTTGGACACGGCTGAGTAATCGGCTTGGGCAAGTCAAGTACTCTACTGGAGTCGATCTTTCCACGTTGTGGTTTCCAATCCTGACACTACGTGACACCTTTTAAACAAGCTAACTCTTTAATCTATTTGAAGAAAGGGTAGGGGTTGTTTTCCCTCGATTACCCAAAATTTATTTTTTGAAAAATTAGTGTTTTACTAGATTGGTAAAAAATGGAATCCCATTTGGGCCATCAAATTTTAGTAAAACAACAAAAGCCACATTATGTGGGAGCCTCAAAATGGGAAATATTGTTTTCATTTTTAAGAAAGCCAACTCAATGTATGAGGTGTAACATTAATCGTGGTGACTAGGTCAAATAGTCCTAAAAAGTAGGGACCTACTCAACCTAATCTGAAATAACCCTAGGTAGTCGCCAGACTAGGGACCTCCCTATATAGGAATAAAACTAATCTTAATAATTTCCAACCCACCCAGATACAAAATTAATGGGAAAGATAAGAGGCTGTTTGAATATACTAGTTATCACTAATATTTTACTATTTCAATCAAATTAATACTGAAAATAAATTATTTTAGTTATTTGGTAGTGTCTATCATAGAGTTCTTTCAGATAGATTTATAGCCAGTTTGACGTAAAAGTAACTTTTTGAAAAGCCTTTTCACTTGATTCAAAATAATTAACTGAAAGTCACATATTTTTTGCCAAGAATGACTACAAATAGTATAAAATCACCGAAAAAAGTTATCCAATATATAATGTTATACATAATCCATTGGTGAGTTAGCAAACTGAATAATTTGTACGCCACCCAAGAACATGTGCTGCTTAGAAAAAAGTAGTAAATTAGTAAAAATTTGGCCTTGGGAATAATGAAAGGGAAAATTTATACATATAATAGAGTGGCTATTCAAGAGAAAAGTCATCAGAAATTTTGAATTGATTCAAAGAGCTATGATCTTTTCCGTCCGTTGTTTTATCTGCATCCCCCATAAACTAGCCGTTTGATCTTAATGGTCCGCTGAGATGCCCCAATCACAATGTCAGACCCATACACTGTTTTATTTTAAATTTGTTTTTATAAAACATTTTGACACCAAAATTGAGGTGTCATCTCCTTTTTCAAAATCGCATCTCTAAAAAATATTAAAAAAATTTATTTATGATAGAATAAGATGACCGAAATACCCCTAAAACTTTCTGGGGTATTTTGGTTATTTTACTTTTATGAACATATTTTAAAATATGTTTTTATGTGTGTCCTGTTGAGATGATGACATATATTAAATTTCACCTTCGTATGATTAGTAGAAAAAAATTAAAAATAAAATACTCTAAGAAGCCAAATCTAGACCATACGATCAGTAGCTAACTTGTGACATTATGTTTGAAGCCCATCTCAACCATTCATTCAGATTGGCCAGCAGAGAGATTGGGGATGTTAGAAAAATATATATGGGTGGAAAAATATAGTAAGTTTTCCAAAAAATGAATGGCACATCGAAGGGTGGGATAAAAACATGAAGATCTCTCTCTAACTATGTAACATACAAGAGCACCCTTAATTGTGCTCCGGACGAAATGTAGTCGGACTTTCAAGGGCATTAAAGATAGTCTAGAGAAGCCATAGAGTGGGCAATGAGTGATGGAGGCCCGGCCCTGAAAAGTTTAGAGTTAGGGGCATGACATGGCTGGCTATAAAAATACTAGGTAAGGTCAGAGCCACGACAAGGCAGGCCTAGCCTTGCCAAATTAGGAGGGTTGGCCAGGGCCTATTCAGCTCCGGTGCTGTTGGGCCTGGCCCGTGCCCAGACCTGTTGCTAGCCTGGCTGTAGCTAAACATCGTTAGGGCTTTGTTGGTTTAGAACAACTAATTGAAAAAATGTATTTTAGTCGTTGTATTATCCCTTTTATCCAACCGTTCATTTTTTAATGGAGGGCTAAGAATGTCCCAATCACAATGTCACGTCCCTATACTGTTTTATTTTTAATTTTTTTCTATAAACTTTTTTGACACCAAATTTTGGACGTCCATTCCTCTATGAAACTCGCACTAGCAAAAAATATAAAAAAATATTGTCAATAAAATAAAATGATCAAAATACCCCTAAAATTATCATGGGATATTTTGGTCATTAATTTTTATCGAAAAATTATTGTTAATATTTTTTATAGGTGTGCCCCAATGAGAAGATGACATGTACCAAATTTCATATTCAGAAAATTTGTATTAAAAAAACTAAAAATAAAATATTTTGAGACGTCGGATCTAAGATCAAACGGTGAGTGGTTCTCTTGATAAAAAATGGATGGCTGGATGGTAGGGGGAGGATAGAACTTTTATGTTGTAGGGGGAACATATAAAGCTTTCCCTTTAGTCAAATATATGTTGTAGGGGAACATAAAAAGCTTTCCCCTTAGCCAAATATTGAATAATTTAGTGACATAATTTGGGGCATAGTGGTGGTCCAGGGGTGGCCCATAATATAATTTGGGACATAGTGGTGGTCCAGGGGTGGCCCATAACATAATTTGGGGCATAGTGGTGGTCCAGGGGTGGCCATAACATAATTTGGGACATTGTCAGATCACTTTAGTTGCCATTTTTAAACTGATTTTGAGCTTTTTAAACTCTAGATCTTGTGGTCTCTCAAATGGACGGTCTCTAGTCATCTTCCAGTAAGACTGATTTGGACTACTCTTTAAAATGCCATTTGCTGTTTTACTGTGGAATTGATCACAAGCCTAGAGATAATATAGAAGTTTTCATATTATTTTTTGAGAAAATAGTCGAACCACCTCAAAGCTGTGCGGTTAGATAAACCAACTTATCAACAAAGTCGTTTTGTAAATTTAAATTATCATCCCACTCAAGTACCTCCACAAATATTTTTTTTTAAGTAAGTGTATGTCCACAAATATTTGATATAAAACATCCTTAACAAGCAAGGTAAAAATATAAATATCCTGCTTGTTCAAAATTTAGGAATCAAAATATATTAAACTAGTTTCAGCATTCTTTTTTGGGTTTCGTAAGTTATCCGGAGTAATATAATTATTAAAATATGCCAGCATTTACGGGTTAATTTTAGGAAAATTATGTCCACGCCACTTTTTAATAAATCTACATTTTTGTTGTGAAAATTTTACATGGAGATCCGGCGCTATTTTTGACAAATTTGTCCTTAGGCCCAATATTAAAAATATCAGAGTGGTCTAATTTTATATTTTTAGTTTTAGGACCCATAGGTCTCTGATTTTTTGCCCAAATATATCGTAGTCAAGTAGTCCTCCAGACCTCTGACTTTTGGACAAATATATGGTGAACAAGCAGTCCGAGGTTTGCAAACTCGGACCATGTTCTAAATGTTAGCGGTCCGAGGTTGTTAAACTCGAAGTGGTTGTTTTGGGTAATAAAAAATGCAGACACGGTCTGATATTTCAAATCTCAAACAACCTGTCTGAGGTTTGAAATATGGGACTTACACAAATTCTAGCCGAAAACGAAAAAACAACTTTGGGGCAATTGAAGGGGAAAGGGAGAAATAAAAAATGAAAAATAAAATCCAACGAGGTGTTTGGCAAATTTGCTCTCACTATTAATTTACTTATATTTAAATCAAATTTAATAATATTAAGTTTTATGGAGAAATAAAATTACAGGGAAGCCGTTCTTTTGAAAAAAAAATAAAAATAAACAAAATATAAATTTATATCAATTTTTTTAAAAAAATAATTTTTTGAAGATATTTTAAATAGAGACTTGCTAACGCAATGAACACATGAGAAGTTGGAAACTTCAACGCTTTTCAATAGTAGAAGACTTCTTGCCATGTCCAAGGACAATGAAGACATACAGCCGGTATCCGTTGCTCATATTGGATAGTTACGGTGACCTTTGGCCCGAGTTTGGTAATTAAGAGAAGGGAGTAGTTGGCATACGGATGCATCCCTTTCAAATTTTATCATGGTATATAATTTTGATGTGAAATATTTTTAAGATTATCTTAAAATCTATTTTTATACCTAATTATAAAATTTTAAATTTCAAAAATGGTTAAAATCAAGTTGATCTATAAACATATGAAAATCTTGAAAATAGACGATGTAGATAATGTGTTGTAAAATGCATTATTTCTGAGACTTAAAATCTTTTTATTTTTCATGGTCGTACATCTCGATGTCGAGATGATCAGTCAAAGGGTTTTTTAACATTAAAACTACCTTTTCTGATGGATTTTTTAGGTGCATCCGTAGTTCTACATTATAAAGTTGCATTCATATATAAACTTTTTCTTTAAGAAAGTAGGAGAAAATAACTTATTTTCCCAGTTATGGTATTTTATTATATTTGGGAATAGCGGAACCCAGATCTTCATATTTCCACACTTTTCAACTCTCTCCCCATCCAAAATTCGATCGCATTTCCTGACATTTTTCCTACCAGAATCTAACCCTGTAACCCTTCTTGTATATCCTAGGGATCAATTGTACCCAGTGGTTTAGAAAACGGATCGGTGCCCCAAATTGGGCATCCCAAAAACCCATCCAAATCGGTAAATCGGTGATCCGGATCGGGAATTGGCTGAATTGATCCGATTAAACCTTTAAAAATCCAAAAGAATTATTAAAATTCATTATAAATGTTGCTTTTTAAGAATCCAATAAGAAGTCTGAGTATTACATTATTAACTTTCATTTTTTTATCAATTTGCGAATATTGAGATGTTCTTTCCTTGGATGAACTTATGTTAACCATTAAATTAGCATCACATAAAAAATAAAATTAAATAAAAAATAGAATTATCATGGATAAAGTATATAATCATATATAGACTACAATAAAGAATGGATTGAATCGATAAAACAAGGGCCACTAAAACCTTGAAATGTTGGAAAACCCTAATCCGCTAAAAACAACCCAATTTATTACAACTTAACTAATTATAATCCAAAATTATTACAACCTAACTAACTACAATATTATATACTGAAATTGAAATTGTTGGATTATATTTTATAATTATTTTATTATATAAATAATAACAAATTCAAAATATCTTATAATATCATCTAATTTAAAATGTATTATTGACAATAGTAAAAAAAATAGTACATTACATGATTTATAATGCAAATAAATTTATAAAAAAATAAAATATTTGTTATCAATTTAGAAATTATTAGAATGTGTATCAATTTTCGAAATAACATTTTTATTTTTCAAAATTTTAATTTTTTAGATATTTAGAATAAATTTAGTATAAGAGATTGCTAGTAGAGACAGAGAGAGATGTCAATTGGTCTCATTGTATGAACCCTATATTAAAATTAATATTCCTAAATTTATAATAAAGATTATCATGTTATAAAAATAAAACTTATAATTTGATCAGTTATTCTTAGGTTGTATTAAAAAATACATGTTGTATTAAAAAATACTTTTTATTTTTTTTGACAAGAAATACTTGTCGTATTACCTACTCTTTTTTTGACGAGAAAGTATGATATTTGTTGTATTACCTTTTATTTATTTTTTTGACAAGAAAAAAAAGAAGATGTTGTATTATATTTTTTTGTGCTTGTTGCATTACTTTTTATTTTTTTATAAGAAAATGATGCTGTCAAAGTACCTTTGATTGTTTATACATTTTATTTTATTTTATTGACAAAAAATACTTGTTTTATTCTTTTTTTTTTTTTACAAGAAAAAAAAGAAGATGTTGTATTACCTTTTTTAAATAAAACGTATTTTTTCCTTTTATTTTTTTGACGATATTACTTTCTTCTTTTTATTTGGTTTTTTGAAGACTAATTTTTTTTGAAGACAAAAAATAAAAACGCAAGATACTGTCCCCAAGGTTCAAACTTGGGACATCCCAAGAAGAATTGAAATTGATAATCTTGAATAACTTTGTACAATAATGTTTATATTGAATAACGTTTCAACATTAAATCACTCGGCTAAAATCCCACATCGAAGAATTAAACAAACTTTGAGAACTATAAATACCTCTTCATTACCCTTATCGTTAGCGTGATCGAAATATCATGATCCAGTGACTCGCCGACCTTGTGACGTCATAGTCAACTAAATTACCAAAATATGAACGATTTACAGCGCAAAATCGGCGATTCCCATCTAGAACCGGGTAAAAAGTATTGTGACTCATATTAAGTACATACAAAGTTCATTCCCCTCTAGAACCAGGTAGAACCGGGTAAAAAGTAACTCATATTAAGTACATACACATTCCCTTGTAGAACAGGGTAACACTGGTTGTACCTTATATTAAGTACATACAAAGTATTCTTACTCATATTAAGTACATAAAAAGTCACATTCCCCTCTAAAACCGGGTAACACTGGTTGTACCTTATATTAAGTACATACAAAGTCACATTCCCCTCTAGAACCGGGTAACACTGGTTGTACCTCATATTAAGTACATAAAAAGTATTGTAACTCATATTTAGTACATACAAAGTCACAGTAGCTCGCTTGTGATGCGGTAGTCCTCTTACAATTGTGACATATATGAATATGAACGATCGATTTACAGCCCAAAATCGGCGATTCCCCTCTAGAATCGGGTAACACTGGTTGTACCTGATATTAAGTACATACAAAGTATTGTGACTCATATTAAGTACATACAAAGTGAAAATATCATCATCCAGTGACTCGTCGACCTTGTGATGTCATAGTCCGCTTACAATTGTGACGTCATATAAATATGAATGATTTATGGTGCAAAATTGGCGATTCCCCTCTAGAACCAGATAACACTGGTTGTACCTCATATTCAGTACATATAAAGTATTGTGACTCATATTAAGTACATTACAAAGTGAAAATAACATCATCCAGTGACTCGTCGACCTCATATTAAGTACATACAAAGTATTGTGACTCATATTAAGTACATACAAAGTGAAAATATCATCATTCAGTGACTCGTCGACCTTGTAATGTCATTGTCTGCTTACAATTGTGACGTCATATGAATATGAACGACCTTGTAATGTCATAGTCCGCTCACAATTGTGACGTCATATGAATATGAACGACCTTGTAATGTCAAAGTCCGCTTACAATTGTGACGTCATATGAATATGAATGATTTACGGCGCCAAATCGGCGATTCCCCTCTAGAACCGGGTAACATTAGTTGTACCTCATATTAAGTACATACAAAGTATTGTGACTCATATTAAGTACATACAAAGTATTGTGACATCCTATGAATATGAACAATTTACGACGCAAAATCGACGATTCCCCTCCATAACTGGGTAACACTGGTTATACCTCATATTAAATACATACAAAATATTAGTGAAGCGTACATTTTTATGGTTTGACAATTCCACCACGCATCTGCAAACATCTAGCACATCACAATAGATGTTATATATATATATATATATATATATATATATATATT
>NW_006497417.1:630691-643483 GCF_000471905.2 Amborella trichopoda
CAGTGGCGAATTCTTACAAAGTAACAAAAGAAAGTTCAAGCACAACTACAATATCTTCTAAAGTTGATCCTGACGAGCACTCAAAATGAAACCGCAGTTATTTTGAAAAAAAAAGGTTTACCATAATTTGTTGAGTTTGGCTACTAATCATCATAATCCTAAAAATAATCATGACTGAAAGATATCAATATTTTCAAAAGGAGATCTATTAACATAAATGATCATTATAATCCTAAAACTAATCATGATTGAAAGATATCAATATTTTCAAAGGAGATCTATTAACATAAACAGTTTCACTTTCAAAAAATGCATAATTAAGTATAATCGGAATAATTGAAATGCATATAACATTTTAACGGCAGCGCATAATTCAAAGGATTTCACAAAATACCCTACTGGCGTCTCAAGTAGGTCACCTATATACCCCATCAGTGTCCTGATGGGTCCACTTAATCCCTATCGGCGTCCCAGATAGGTCCACTTAATCCCTGCAGGTCCACTAATACCTCACCGACGTACCGGATGAGTCCACTTAATCCCTACCGGCATATCGGATAGGTCCACTTATACCTCACCAGCGAACCAGATGAGTCCACTTACATACTTAAAGTATTTCTAACTCTCTTTAAACATTCGAAAGCAACAATATCATGTACTCAACATATTACTGAAATTATTAATATGAATTTCACTGAAACCATTAATAACAGTCACTTTCAATAACATTTCAAAAATAACCAGTCAAATATTTTGGGCTCAAATTTAGAAAGGTAGCAGCTCCTAAAGACATTATAGCATAATTGCCAATCTAATATGCATAGAAAAATTCTTATAGAAATTCAAGAATACGGAATTATCACAATTTATGGGATGTCAATTTGCAATAAACATTTCACAGACAATGCTATAATCAAATGCAAAAATATCAGTTTTCAAATAATAAGGCAGTCATTTGCACATGAATTTTACAATGTCTAAATATTTAAAAACAGTAGAAAAAAATCTCACAATTTTACTAAAAGCAGAAATAACACATTTATTTTTAATAATTTTACAGTATCTAAAATTTTCTAACAATAGACAAGAAAAATAAATAAATTTATTTTTTTAAGAATTTACAACATTTAAGATTTCTACCATAGATAAAATATCACAATTTTTTTAAAAAGATTATTTTTCAAAATAATGAGGTCGCTTGCGCATAAAATTTATCGCACCTAAAATTCATGATAATAAGCAGAAGTAATTATTTCATTTTATTTTTAAAAAGAACGGATTATTTTTCGAGATAATGAAGTCACTTACCTAAAATGTTTGAGAGGGAGCTTCCGATAAAAATTCGGCTAGAGAGAGAAAGAGCTCACTGCGTTTCCACTAGAGAGATAAAGATCTCAAAATTTTTTTAGGGTGGGAGTTTTCGTCTCTCCTATTGAAATTCTTAAAATACCTTATTATATTATCTTATTAAGTTACACCTCATATATGAGGTGTAACAATTATATTACACTTGAACGTTTAAAGCTCACATCCATTAAAGGACGTGTCAAGCCCACCTCCACTAAATGACGTGTCGGCCAAAAACTTAAATTAAACGCTTTTGAAAGTAGTGATGGTTCTTAAGGACCATCATGGCCATATAAACCATCACTTGTTAAAAAAAAAAAAAAAATTCTTTTTAAAATTTTTTTAAGATCATTACAATAGTAGTCACTTGTTTTTGACTTTTTTTGAAAGAACAAAATTGTTTGAAGTTTATGTTGCATGTCGAGTCATTGTCGATAATCATGAATTTAATTGTCAAGCATATTGCCCACTTGTTTTGACTTCTATCCAAACAGCAAAATTGTTTGAAGTTTCTGATACATGTCTAGTCGATGCTGAGTCATTGTCGATCATCATGAATTTATCCGTGCCTAGCATATTGCCGGCTTTTTGGTTGTGGTTTTGATGATTGCTCTTGTAATGGGCACTATTTCGATATACTTTTGTCAAGATACTTACATTTGATACACCCTCAATCTCCACACTTAAAAAGTTCCACGTGTTGTTGAAAACCTTCCTCTTTTGTATTTAAAATCCTTGCTCTTCCCTTCTAACCTCTTCTTGTTATTTCCACCATAAGAGGGTCAAGGATGGTTTTACGTAAATGAATATTGAATAAGTTAAAAAGGTTATATAAAGTTGCAACTTTTTTAAAGTGTATTAAAGATGCACCTTAAAAATTTATCACAAAAAAGTTGTTTTAACATTGAAAAACTCTCTAATTGATCATCTCGATATCAATATGTATGGCTATGGAAAAAAAAAAAAGGATTTTGAATCTTAAAAATAGTACATCTTACAATATATTATCTAGACCATCCATTTTCAAGATTTTCATATGATTATAGATCTACTTGATTTTAATCATTTTTTGAGTTTAAAATTTTATAATTAGATATGAAAATAGAATTTTAGATAATCCTAAGAATTTTTTACACCAAAATTACATGTTATAATAAAATTTGGAGGTACGCCTTAATTGGATTTTTAAGGTTGCAACCTTATGTAAACCTCACCCATTCAATAAACTACAATTCCACTTTGGTATTTTTTATTTTTCTCTCATCTTCTATACTCAATTGCAGGAGCAGATTTACATGATAATGCTTTGGTTTGAGTGATTTAGATGAGTGTTAGAAAGTGCGACTCTGACCAAGTAATCAGTCTTGGCCCAAGTTGATTACTCTAGCCGAGTCCGAGTAACTCAATCCCATTAGTGCCGAGTATTGTAGCACCAAAAACAAGGTTAAAACAATATAATACAATTTAAAAAAATCGAAAATATATGTTTATTAAAACATTTCAAAATGATGTTACAAAATGATGTTAAGAAAGTAGTAAAACTAGAGATTTTAACAAATCAACTTGTGTCGAAGGGTATTTTTTAAATAATTCAAAAAGATAGGAAAATGTAAATAAGTATTTCTGGCCAAAACACTTACAAATCTTGGCCAAAATGGTAGAAAATATAAAAAAACATATTCCAAATAAATTTCTTATTTTTTAGAATTTTATTTTAGTTTTTTTAATATCTCCGAGTTGGACACCCAACTCTAGACAACTCAGGCTCAGCCAGGGCCCGAGCCCAACTAAGCAGAGTAGAAACTACTCAGCCAATCTTGCGAACACTGATTTAGACCAATGATTTCCCATGAAGGTTGGAGGTTGTTCAATATTGTTTGGCACTTGCATACGATTAATGGGCTTTCTGATCGCACCAAAGTCTACAAGTTCCACCACATATTCATTTTCTCTAATTCTACAGGAACTATATTTGTGGAGCGTTATATTTTTTTTTTGAAAATAATAGTTTATTTCAACATTTATATCAGCACCAATGGAACTTGAACCCCAGAAATTTGTGGAGCGTTATATTTTAGTAGTAAAAGTTGAATATGGATGTAGATCCAAACCTTTTTACAAATATTTCCATCACTAACTTTGGGGTTTATTAGTCTTCAAACGTTGCAACAAAATCATCCTCCATAAAAGAACAATGTTATGTTTTTGCTAATTTGTCATCTATCCATTCCACAAAACTTTTTCTACTTTGGCCATTTGAATTTAAACCCAATTCCAGTCCGGTAAAGTTCAAAACATAATGAGTTTTGTTTTGGATTAACATTTAATTTATTTTCCTCTTCCACATATTGAAGTTTGTCCCATACAGTTTTTCAATTCTGGATAGTCCATTCATTACCAATCTACAAGCCATATCGCCAAAAGGATGTGAAAATATCAATGTGATTTAGGTTTAGATCAACTGACCGCTTTCTTGATAGAGTTTTTTCCAACTTTCGAGACGATGGTGCATGCACCTCTGGTTAAGGGAAAATTGTTTGCCATCGGAAGACTTCACAAGAGCTTGTGTAATTGCACTCTATAGTCTACAAAATGTTGTGATGTTCAATGGAAGGCACCTTAGAGAGAGTGTGGGCTGAACAAAAATCAGAGAATGCACTTCAGTGGTGCAACAGGCAGTAGCCTCACCTTCAAAAGATTGCTGATGTGTGTGTTTTGCAGTATGAAAATGTCTGCTAATGTGAGGACATGGTTGGATGTGGCTGGGCTTATAATTGTATCAGAATGTCCATGGGCAAGTGGACCTGGAGAGTCTAGCCCATAATGAGCAGCAGGTAGAAGGGAAAAGAGAAAAGGATTAGTCTGCAAAGCACAGATGGCGCAAAAAATGGCTCTGAAAAAATGTAACAATGTTGAGAACAATAGTAATTAGCATGGCGAGATCGTTTGGCATAAGTTTGTTTGCGAGGCAAGGTCGAAAATGTCGTTGTAGCAACTTGATGGGCATGGATTGGAGAGACGTGTGCGGGAAGGATAAGTTTCAGTTCTTTCACCAGTGCCGAGAGAGAAAGCAAAATCAAGAAATGAAATGTGTTCTTGTAAACTAAAGAAAAGAGGGCATTTCTTGTTGTATAAGGGAAACAGAGAGAGTAGTTAGCTGGATTATAACGATTGCTTTAACAGGGTCCAGAGTGAAGGTATAACCAATGTTACAGGACTCGCATGGGCCAAAGTACTCGGTCCATGGCGGAGGCAAATGACTCCAGTGAGTGGATTACCAATATTAGGCTCGAAATTATTAGTGATTTCTTGTATGGCTCAAGTATTAATTTAACAAAAAAAATTAAATACATGCACAATATAAAAATAAAAAGAGAAACGATGATGGGTTTGGAGGTCATGACGTCTTTGTGCGCATACTCCTACAATCACCACAAAGGCCTCCATTCTTCTATGGCCTCTGCTTCTCCCGTCTCCAAATCACTTTTTTTTTTTGGAAATACTTTGAAATGATTTCAAGTCCCCCGAACCCCAGCCGCTAAAATATTTCAAAAAAGTGATTTTTGAGGTAGGTGAGCACAAAGTTTGGTGTTTCTAGTGTAAAACACATTACAGTTGCCCTTTTATTTCATAGCTACTCATTCTAATAGTAATAGTTGAAGTAAAAAACAACAAATTTTTCTATATTCACCAAAATATGAAAATAAATGTTATTAATGTGCGATTATCAATCAATTAAGAAGATCCATTATCTTTTCATTCCATTAGAGGGGATAAATTGTTTTTAGTAAGGTAAAGAGTGATCATCCAAATGACCATCTATCAAATTGATAGCATTTTTAACATCATAATCAGCACCCACAAGGACCTCAAAAGTAATCAGCATGGGGTTACCGATTCTCGTTTCCCGGTTTTATAAAGTAATCGGCACGGGGTTACCGATTTCCTTACCAGTAACCCTGTTGTGACTCGTCGATTTTTAAATCACTGATCTGGACTTTTATAAAGTAATCGGCACGGGGTTCATTGTTCAGAACCGGGCTATTCCCGGTTTTATAAAGTAATAGGCACGAGGTTACCGATTCCCGTGCCGGTAAGTCCATTGCGACTCGCCGATTTTTAAGCATGGGTTTTATAAAGTGATCGGATCTGGACTTTTATAAAGTAATCAGCACGGGGTTCACTGTTCAGAATCGGGCTATTCCCAGTTTTATAAAGTAATCGGCATGAGGTTACCGATTCCGGTGCCGGTAACCCCGTTGCGACTCGCCGATTTTTAAGACTGGGTTTTATAAAGTAATCGACACGAGCAGGGTTTAAAAAATCACCGAGTCGAGCCGGACTCTACCGGTTCGACTCGGGAGTTGCCTGATACCGAACCAGTTCCACGAATAAACCGAGAATCGCTCGTGTCCAGAGAGAACCAGACGATTCCCAATAGTGAATCGAGAGTCAGACCAAGCCACCTACAAGAACACGGGCTGCACAGTGTTTTTCACGGGATTTCAATTTTTTTGGTCATTTTGTTATCGATTTTCAACTTTTTCAGTCTTATGAACAAATCTTGCAGGATTTAATGCAAAAAAATATAATAACCCGCTTTGCGACAGATTACTTGGTTGTGGACTCCATTAGGGAATCTGAAGGTGCAATAAAGAGATTGTTTACCAGTAAATAGTGGTTAAATGACCGCCTCTCGAAGTCCAGTACCGGGCTAAAAGTAGACGGCATAGTCTCAAATAGAAGGTTCTGGTCTCAATGTTCCAGTATCGTAGAGGCCACTGCCCATTTGGTCACAGTGTTAAGAATGGTGGATGCTGACAAGAAAGCTACCATGGGCATTCTTCATGAAGGTATCGAAAGGGTCAAATCAGCTACTGGGGAGAAGTGTAGTTTTGCTAGTAAAGTGGTCGAGATTATAGAAAGAAGGTGGAACACCAAATTTGGACGTCCAATTCATTATGCAGGTAAATATATATTTATATCATTAGAATGTTTCATTTTAAATTATTTTTTTATGAAATTTTAAATGACATTTCTCTATCTATATATTTTTCAGGTTACTACTTCAACCCAAAATTTTTCTATTTGACATCTGAACATCCCACAAGATTATGGAAGGGGTCAGATACATTATTGCGAGGTTGGAGAAAAGTCATCGAAACCAGGTAGCAGCAATACAAGAGGTATTATTTAATATTTCGTTAAGAACTTGATTGAATTGTTATATTTGTGAAGAATAATACACTAAAATGAATATTTTGTTTTAGCTTGCTATGTATAGGGATGTTATAGGATCCTTTGGATCTAAACTTGCCAAGAATTCTCTAAATAAGATGGATCCAGGTTATCCCCTAACTAATATTTTGTTTATTCATATATTTATCGTATGGATTGTTCTTACCCTTACAATGCTTTTTGCATTTTAATCCAGCTGAATGGTGGGAGATATATGGTAGTGATGCACATCACCTAAAGAGGATAGCAATCAATGTGCTCTCCCAGACATGTTCTGTAACTGGCTGTGAGCGAAACTGGAGTACGTTCCAATAGCTGCACACTACTAGAAGGAATCGACTCGCTTCGGAGAAGCTTCATAAACTAGTCTACGTTCATTACAACTTAAACCTCCGAGAGGGACAAATAAGAAGGAAGCTTGAAGACTATGGGCCAATAAACTTGAACACAATATTTGTCACAGACACAATGGTTAGTAGAAGAAGAGGAGCCAGTGTTGCATAAGATAGCGTTCCTTGAGGCTATCAGTGAGGAAGATCTTGAAGAATGTGATAGCAGCATGAAAGAGGAAGCAGCCCGCCAATATATCCACAATTCGTCAGAGATGTCGATGATATTGCACCTAATAAGGGAGAGTGGGAAGGGGGTCTAAGGGAAAATGAGAGAGATGATGATTCTAAGGCCACCCAATCCCAGCCAAATTATTCATATATCGAGTCCCAACAACAAGAGGGTAGGGATGAGCACGATAGTGTAGGTGAGCATGAAGGATGGATAAGCTTCGAGGATTTTGGATTAGGACCACAACAAAACACTAACACTCAGGGATTTTGGTATAGTCAGGTGCCCACTAATTTGGATGATTCGTTTTTAGATCGAGTCAATGAATTGTCACGCAAATTCAATCAATGGCACCAGCATGACCAAGATGAAGAACGACGTCGTTTATCATTTTATTTTTAGATCGTATGTTACGAATTATATGCTTTATTGTAGTTCATGTATGATAATATACTTAATACATGATAATTCTATGTTTTTGTGTGATGTAAATTAAATGATAAATAGTAGTTCATGCAGAGAAAGAACATATCAATATTAGCATATTCATGCAAAGAAATGAAAATTCTTAATGGAGTACCCTCACTTCTTATTGAATTCCTAAAAGACAACATTTATAATGAATTTTAATATATTTTTTGGATTTTTTTTACCGTTTAATCCGATCGATTCCCGATCCAAATCGCCGATTCGCCCATCCGAATGGGTTTTTGAGATGCCCGATCCGGGTCATCTATCCGCTTTTTAAACCACTGGGCACGGGGTTCACTACTCAAAACCGGGCTATTCACGGTTTTATAAAGTAATCGGCACGAAATTACCGATTCTCGTGCCGCCCGGTTTTATAAAGTAATCGGCATGGGGTTACCGATTCCTGTGCCGATCAGAACCGGGCTATTCCCGATTTTACCATTGCGAGTCGCCGATTTTTACATCACTGATCTGGATTTTAAAGTAATCGGCACGGGGTTCACTGTAGCCCGGTTCTGAACAGTGAACTCGCTGGAATGATGTCATACACCAGTCAGAACCGGCCCGTATGACATCCTTGTTGAGGCAACACCCGCCCGAGATGCCCCCGTGCTTTCACGCGTGCACTACAATGCATGTTGAAAAGCAATTTATATGCATAAATATGACTCTTATTCTTTGATGTGGGATAATTCCCACAAACAGTGCATTAAATTAAGATAGTTGAATAAGTATTATTAATATGGTGCCTTTATACAAATGCGGCAACATGGATTATAGCTAGTTAGGTTGTAATAATTTAGGTTTTTTTAATAGATTAGGGTTTTCCGCCAATTCGAGATTTTAGTGGCCATTGTTTCATCGATTTAATCTACTCTTTATTGTAGTCCATGTATGATTATATACTTTGTCCATGATAATTCTATGATTTTTCTTTTGTGTGATGTAACGTTAATAGTTAACATAAGTTTATTCATGGAAAAAACAGCTCAATATTCACAAATTGATGAAAAAAATGAAAGTTAACAATGTAGTACCATCATTTCTTATTGGATTCCTAAAAACAACATTTATAATGAATTTTAATAATTTTTTTGGATTTTTTTTAAAGCTTAATCCTACTGAGTCGGCCGATTCCCGATCCGGATCGCTAGTTCATCGATCCAGATGGGTTTTTGGAGTGCCCGATCCGGGGCACCAATTCGTTTTTAAACCACTGGTCCATATAGTAGAATAGCTCTATGACACTCCCTATTGCAAACAAAGTTAATCTACCAAAAAAAAATTAGAGAAACAGAAAAATGAAAACCATATGGATATTCCCACTTTTCAGGTAACTGATTAGAGTGTCTGAAAGCATAAGTGAGAACCACGCTTCCATCCAATCTTCTTAGCTCGTATCTTTCGACCAAGACATACAACGCAAACATCCATTCTCCCTTACCGCTGCCAATAAATATCTGACTAACAGTGAGGTTCTTTTCTCTATCAGTGTCCCCAACATTTTGATCCCATTTCATCTTCATCTTCTCCATAATTGCTTTGCTCAATCCGCCCTCCTTCATCACCACTTTCCTCTATCATTTCAAACCAAACCATTCCATACTCTTCATCATTCCTTTTGCTCACCTCTTCCTTTCCTATCAATCGTCCCTCTTCTCTTCTTATGCTCTTATGAACTGTGACTTCGCTTTTTCTAGATATTATACTTTTTCCAGATATTGTACAACAATTACCAACCTCCTCCCATTGTTGCTCCAAACTCATTTTGTACTACGGACTCTCCTCCAACTGTTCTTTCGGCATGTCGAGCCCCCCTTTCTCCTTAAGGAAGATAAAAGGACAGTACCATTCTCCAACAGTGACAACCTCCGAAGTTTTTTGAGAGATAGGGAAGTCTGTTAGAGGAAGTCGGGATCATTGTGGGAATGTTCACGCCTTCGGCCCTCTCCAATTTCAAATTCCTTGATTCCGAAACAAATGCAGACAAAACCTTCTTTTCTATACATACGCCTTGGAGCGTAGCCATCTGAGGCCACAGAGTTGCATGTGAAATACTCGCATTCTTCTCCACTAGGACTGATTTGTATTTGTTGATATATCTCATATGGATTAAAAGTACTCGGCTTCATGTATTTCACATGTTTAAACCAGTAACATGTGGTCTTCTGTTCCCCCGAGAACAAGTCCATGCTAACCTGCTCAAGGTGATTGACTGTGTTAGATGCCCTCTCCAACTTACATGATCTACATAGGAGAAATGAGCAGTAAAATAACCAACAACAAGGCAAAATAAAATGGAAAAGCATACTATAATAAACAGTTGAAAACTAAAAAAGACTAAGAGAGAAATTAGTGAGGTGTAATAACAGAGCTGCATTTTACATTTCCAGTCTTCCACTGAAAGTTCTAAAATCTTTTTTGACGAATTATATTGCGGCCAGGACCGTACACGACCGCAATGTTCATTACAATGGAATTGAAGAGTAAAATAAATGATTTAATTGACAAATGCTACGACAGAGCACATTAAAAAGTTATGACCATTTATGCCGGATATAACAGCTGTGATATGTCTATATATTGAATTTTCAGGGTATTTTTCCTAAAATTATGGACTTGTATTGAACATAAAGGAATCATTTAAAAAATAAGTTTGTCACTATTTATGTGGAATATTAAACCAATTTTTTCCAAAATTTTGAAACACGGTGCAGCTCTCTCCATGCATTTAAGCCCACGGTATGAAGCTGAGTTTTTATATTTTAGGCCAATGGTATAAGAGGTTTAAATTTTACGAATAACACTGTATAGTGACAGAGAGTTAAACACAAATGAAGGTTTTTAAGTTCAGGAAATTGTTGACACAATTCCTCTTCAATCATTTGTAATTCTAATTGATGTTTGATGTTGAATAGGTTCGAGTTTGAAATTTTTAATTGATGTTTGATGTTGAATAGGTTCGAGTTTGAAATTTTGAATATAATTCTCATTGATGTTGAGGAGGGTTTCATTTTATAATTAAGATGTGAAGTATGTTGGAGAGTGATCTTATGATACTGGATGGTGATCTTGTTCATTGATAAATGCTAAAATTCTTAGTTGGGGTTTGGTTTATTATTCGGTGTGGTTTGCATAAGGTTACAAATTTAAACAATGAAAGTTAAGGTGTATCTCCAAATTTTATTATGAGATGTAAAGTAGAAATTAATATGATAAAATAAAGAGAAAAAAAAAACAAATAAAAAATCAATTCAAATTCAAATTAAATTAATAAATAAAAAAGAATTAGTAGGTAGTAGAAAGAATATGTTTCAATATCAATAAAGAAAGAAGAAATATTTCTTTATCCTTTTTTTTTTTTCCTCCAACTTAACAATCAAATCCACATAAACAATTGTTTATTGAGCATAACTTCGGATTCTGATTTGTGTTCTAATTCAATAGGTAGTGTAAAAAATTATTAGGTTGGCTTGAGAATTTATTTTCATATCTAATTATAAAAATTTAAACTCCAAAAAAGGTTCTAATCAAGTAGATATGTAAACACATAAAAATCTACAAAATGGACCCTCCAGAAAATATGCTGCAAGATGTACTATTTGTAGACTCGAAATCTTTATTTTTAATTTTTATATATCTCGATGTCGAGATAATCAATTAGAGGGTTTTCTAAGATCAAACAGCCTTTTCCAATACATTTTTGAGATTAAATAATAATAAACTTTGGGTCCAGGTTCTAAACAATAAACAGGGTGGTCTCATAACCATTAATAGGAGGTGGGTTGGATGGGTTAGATCAAATAAGGAAATGCAAAATTTTTTTGTTTTCCATTGGAACTTTCAACTCAGTTTTAATCGTAGTTAGAGAAACCATCAAATCTCAGTAATAACTGCATCACATGGTAATAAAGCGAAAATTTCATATAGAACTCAAATTTCTCATATTATTTCATGGTAGACTTTCTTTCTGTTTTTCTTTCAAGCGACATAAAAAAACACCTAATAATTTCACCTACCCCTTCATTTCTTATCTCCCTCTTTTATTGACTTTTGACCATAGAAATTAACCCCAACATATCTTTTTATACCATTTCATTTCAAAAAAAAATTTAATCCTCTTTTTCCCTTTCCACCCTATAAAAAAGTTTTTGAATTGAAATAATATAAAAAGATTTGTTGGGGCATATCTTTTTATACCATTTCATTTCAAAAACTTTTTTAATCCTCTTTTTCCCTTTCCACCCTATAAAAAAGATTTGAGTTGAAATGGTATAAAAAGATTTGTTGGGGCTAATTTTTATGATTAAAAGTCAATGAAAGATGAAGATAAGAAATGAGGGGGTATGGTAAAATCTTTAGGAGTTTTCTTAAACCGCTTGAAAGAAAAATAAAAAGAGGGTTTACCATAAAATAATACGAGGAATTGAGGTTCTATACGAAATTTTCCCTAAAACAAATAATTTCTACTTTTAAATTTTAAAAAAATTTATCAAATTACCTATAAGAGATGAGAAATTTAATATTTTATCTATATTTTGTATTTAATTTTAAAATACCCATAGAAAACATGTGAGTTGGAATAGGCAAATTCAATGGTTTAAAAAACGGATCGGTGACCCTGATCGGGCTCCCAAAAAACCGATCCGGATCGGCGAATCGGCAATCCGGATCTGGAATCGAGTGAATCGGTCAGAATAAAGCTTAAAAAAAATCTGAAAAAAATATTAAAATTCATTATAAATATTGTTTTTTAGGAATTCAATAAGAAATGAGGGTACTCCATTAAGAATTTTCATGTTTTTGAATGAATATGCGAATATTGATATGTTCTTTCCCTGCATGAACCGCCATTCAGCATTTAATTTACATCACACAAAAGGATAAACATAGAATTATCATGGAATAAGTATATCAACATACATGGACTACAATAAAGCATAAAATTAGTAACATATGATCTAAAAATAAAATGATAGATGACGTTATTGCTCTTCTTGGTCACGCTAGTGCCATTGATTGAATTCGTTTAACAATTCATTGATTCGATCTAAAAATGAATCATTGATATTAGCAGGCGTCTGACTATTCCCAAATCCCTGAGTATTGGTGTTTTGTTGTGTTCCCAATCTAAAATCCTCGAAGATTGTCCATCCTTCATGCTCACCTACACTA
>NW_006497417.1:647475-697005 GCF_000471905.2 Amborella trichopoda
ATTATTTTTCAAAATAATGGGGTCGCTTGCGCATAAAATTTATCGCGCCTAAAATTCATGATAATAAGCAGAAGTAATTATTTCATTTCATTTTTAAAAAAAACGGATTATTTTTCAAGATAATGAAGTCACTTACCTAAAATATTTGAGAAGAAGCTTCCGATAAAATTTCGGTTAGAGGAAAGAGCTCACTGTGTTTTGACTAGAGAGAGAAAGATCTCAAAAATTTTCTAAGGTGGGAGTCATCGCCTTTCTTATTTAAATTCTTAAGATACCTTATTATATTATTTTATTAAGTTACACCTCAAATGTTTAAAACCCAGGTCTACTAAAAGATGGGGTAAAGGAAAGTAAAAGTTAATAAAAGTGGTGATGGTCCCTAAGAACCATAATACTTATATGGACCATCACTTATTAAAAGTTTTTTTTTTTTTCTTTTTTTTTTTGAAATTTTAGGATCATTACACTCTAATCCAAATAACGCCAGTTTAAATCACACTTTTCCATACTGATCTAAATTGCATAGTTTTACTATTACTCATATTTTTCTTCATATTTTTAAATCTATTCAAATGGACTTGAATAGATCAGTATGGAAAGGTGTGATTCAACAAACGTCAGTGTGGATTCAACACTATATGAAACAAAATTTCGAAGAGATTATCCCATCTCAAAACAAAATTTCGAAGAGATTATCCCAACTCAAAACAAAATTTTGAGTTCCAAATTGATTATCCCATCTTTTTCTTTTTTTGTTCTCAATTGATTGAATGATTTGAGAGGGTAAAACAAAGCTGTGAAAAGAATCCATCAATATAAAATCAGTGAAGTGGTTACCTTAAAAATAATATAAAACCAGTGAAGTGGTTACCTTAAAAATAATATAAAATCAGTGAAGTGGTTACCTTAAAAATAATATAAAATCATTTAACTAAAGTAGCTCCTCAGCTATTTTGTTAAAAAGAACCAAAATGCGACTATTTTTAGTTTGGTATCTTGAACAAGCAAGGAAATTAAAAAAGTAATTTGGCACATGAAACAAATGAGGCAAAATTACTAAAATGCACTTCGTTTGATTTGGGTTCCAAATCCAAACTAGAGGTTTTTAAAAACATGCATCAAAGACAGGTTACTTTCAACATCTTAAGTTGGAATGAATGATGTAAATACTCTTGCGTTCTAGGTTTTGAACATGAAACAAGAGTTTTTAGTGAAAATATTTCATGCTTGGAATCCAAAACAAGCATGGCATGTCGAATAGGAAAGTATCCCGTTCACATAATGTGGACCGGTGGCTCCAACGGTTGAGATTTTATATTTTTAAATAAAAAGTTCAAATAGAAATTAATATTTAATTTTGGTCCTTGGATGAAGTTGGTTCAATCTAAACTATTGATAAGAATTAGGCTTGTATCAAGGCAGTCGCAATTGGGCTTTCATAGCAGTATGTCTCAAGTTCCATTCCTATGTAACTTTTTAAAAAAAAAAAGGTACCTTTCTTGCAAGCACCCTTTCAACATAGGGTGAAAGGTTACACAAGCGGCCTTTCAACATAGGAGATTTCACAAGCCATATCCAATAGTCAAAAATTAGTCTCATATTTTATTTTAAATTTTTTATTTAAATAATTTGTTTATTTAAATTTTTCGGTGTAAATATATTTTTATAAATATAATTAAATAAAAATTATGAAAATTTAGTCTAAATATAAAATAACTAAAATCCCTTAAATTTATTTTGATCTTTATTTTTCTTGAAAATATTTTTATTACTTTTATTCAATTCTACTTATAAAAATCAAACTCAATGTCAAATCTCATATTAAATATCAGTTTCAATAAAAAATAAAAATAAAATACAAAATTCAAATTTGACCGATGGCGTTGGTTCAATCTGAACCACTAAAAGGTATTTGTGCAATCCGATGTACGTAATACCAACCCTTTTAATGATCAGTTAAGGACAAATTGAGTGACATGATGTATTTAAAGCAACGACTCTAACGCAGCGGCCTCACATGGGTGCGGGTCCCGCGACATGGACGTGGCCCGGTACTCATGCCAACGAGATATTACGTATTTTTATTTTATCTTCAACTTCGACCGAGACCTTTTTAGGAAGGAGAGGGCAACTCTTGTCCTCCATTCTAACTCATGCTTCTAGCGTGCCGGGTCCGGCAGAAGCTCTAATGTTTTTATATCATCAAATATAACAATTAGTAAATTACCTGATCATATCAATTGGATAGCTTTATAAATTATTTATTTTTTATCAAATAAAATTTTTTATTATTCTTATCAAAAATAGTATTTTTCATCCATTTTTTTTACCTCGAACTTTGCATTTGAAACTTGCACCACCAAACTGACAACCCCAAACCAAACTCTGATATTACTTGTTGTGCATGGAAGCTCAAAATCGATCGGTTGAGTTTTGACAAATAAAGTACAAAAAAAATAGAACTGACAAAGCAACAAACAAAAAAAATGAAGCATAAAAGGAATAACAGAAAAAAGAGAACACCTAAATTTATATAGCTTGTTACAGATGTGACTACATCTACGAGCGAAAATCTCTTTTGGAATTTGAGCCAAAGTAGATATTTGTTGATAACTGTCTTGAATTCTTGAATCCCTATTTTATGGGATTAGTTTCTTTATCTTTTTGTTTTCTATTTATTTAAGTATAATCTAATTTTATTATTAAGTTCATATAGATTAGGATAGATATAGGTCGATAATAAAGATAAAGTTAAGTTTCCAAGTATGTACATTTTTTGGAGGGTTCTTTTTCTATGATACCAAAAGTCAACCAATCATGTTTAGAGCTTTTGCGCACCACAAGTGGTATCAGAGCATTTGTAGCGCGCAAAGCTCTAAATATGATGGGTTGATTTTTTATACCACCAAATCCAAGAGGCATGTGGGACTAGTTTGAACAAGGTAGTTGTTTTTTACTTTGTTTTATAATTTTATTCATATTCCATTGTATTGATTGAAATATATTATTCGTAAAATATATTACTGGAGTGATGCATTACTTGGAAGTAAGTTTTTATTATGTGGTTAAGCATTTGGATGCAACCTTGGAAATGGAAGTAAGTTTTTACTATGTGGTTAAGCATTTGGATGCAACTTTAGAAATTCATTGTTATACGGCTACGTATGAAAGAAATTTGATAAATGCATTACCCTAATTTTGGCTTGAGAATATTGTATAAATTTTGCCTATAGAGATGTGATTTTCTTGCAACTCTTAATAAGTTTGTTTTTTTCAAAAAATATCAATTAAAACTACGACGAAAAAAGCACGAATACTCTACAAAAAAAGAGAGAAGATTCATGCATCATACCATGCCAAAAAGCGAGTGAATATTTTAAAGAGAGAAGAGGGAAGAGGAACGCTTAGAGTAAAGTGAAAAGGTTGGAGGCCCTCAAATTTAGAGAGAGACTTTAGAGAGATTGAGTCACACTTCCTCGCAGACCTCACATTTACGATGTATGTTTTGTGGCAGTCCGTCAGGCTTCATATTACCCATCTATCAATCCCGTAATGCATTTTCCGTCTCTTCGTGCAGGGAATAGATTTCACAAATTTTTAAGCAAATTTTAGGTAATACATTTCATTTCCTGCCTACTATGTCAGTACCCAAACTCTGGAAATGACAAATTTCCTTGTAATCTATTTCCCCATGAGAGATTTACGGGTACCCAAACTACCCCTTAATGTTGAGTTTGTTAAGTAGCTTGCATTTTATTAAATTCATAACGTGAAATGTAGCTTAGAGAACCGGTCATGTGACAAGTTTCCCATTGTCCAATGAATACCTTCTCGTTCCTTGCTCAGATTCAGCTGTAAACAAATCTCTCTCTCTCTCTCTCTCTCTCTCTCTCTCTCCATCTCTCTTTCATTTGCTTATTATTAGACCCTTCAATTATAAAGTATGAACCACAAGAAAGGGTTCTGTCCCATATCAATCTTAAGAAATCTCATGTAAAACAAGCCCCAATGTCTATGAAGTCCTTGCAAACATGGCAACTTCATAGATATTGATTAATAGTACTACATACTCTATGCAACCCATGGCTAAGGCCAGGGGGTTCGAGAAATCGGAATCTGGCCCTAAATTGCTAGGGGACTGATTCGGATTCACCCAGTCCGACTTTGGCGAATACGATATCCAACCAGTGTACATATACCATAGAAGAAAAACTCAAAAGTAGGAAACCAGGGGAATTGGGCGACTCCCCTGATGACCTTGCTTGAACCAGTTTTATTTTAGAGCCTGGATAAGGCTATTCCCACTTTTCCCTCAACTGTTGAGAGTGTCTAAAGACATAGCTGAAGATCAAGCTTTCATCCATTCTCCTTAACACATACCTCTCCACCAAGACATATAAGGCGAAGGTCCATTCACCCTCACGGCTACTGTGAAAAACCCTCTCCACTTTCACATCCTTCTTCTCTCCTCTATTGCCCAGTATATCTTGATCCCATTTCATCTTCTCCATAATTACCTTGCTCAAGCCAACCCCCATCAGTCCTCCTTGCACTCCACTCTTCTCTCTGGTTTCAAACCACACCATTCCATTTGTGATATCCCACCTCTCATCCACCACCACCCTTCCCATCAAGAACCCCTCTTCACTTTTTACTCTTGTTTCCACCCCCACAGCTTTGCTTCCAAACCCTCTGCAACAATGAATCTCTTCCCACTGTTGCTCCAAACTCATTTTGTAATAAAAGCTCTCCTTCAATTGCTTCTTGGGCTTATCAAGTCCCCCCTTTTCCTTGACAAAGATAAAAGGAGAGTACCACTCCCCCACAGTAACAATCTTTGAGCCCTTCTGCGAGATCGGGAAGTTCATATGGGGGAATTGAGCACGGAGATCGACATTCATTCCTTCTGCTTTGCTCAATTTCAAACTCTTTGATTTTGAAATAAAAACTTCCCATCCGTTCCTTCGAAGAAACCGCGGGGGATAGCCATCTGAAGCCACAGACGTGCTTATAAAATCCTTACAGATTTTCCCTCTGGGAATGATTTGCATCTGTTGGTAGATATTATTGGGATGAAAAGGTTTCGGCTTCGTGTCTTCCACAAAAGTACAGAAGCAAGAGGTGACCTTCTCTTCCTCTCGTGAGCAGGTGCACACCAACCTGCCCAAGGTAAATCATCGTCTTAGCCCCAATAAAAACAAGGTGAAAAGGGAACTAAAAAGAAAGGCAAAGAACCAAAGTAGAGTACAGATATCATATGAATTCAGCAGGAAAAAGAAAGATGCATCAAGGCTAGAAATGATCAATCAAAATGAAATAAGAGGCATATGTATTTTGATAAAAAATCAATTCCATTCGATGTTTTGTCGCCCTTGGTCTAGCGGTGTGATACCCTGTAATTTTTATATGGAAAGGTGAGATTAGAACCCTGAAAGTTTGTTCACTAACGAAACCAATCAAACCTGCTAAAAAAATTGAATTACCCAAAGAAAGAGAAAAATAAAATACCCAAATTTGAATTAAAAGAAAGAAGTTTCACTTTATACTAATTCAAAATAACCCATGTTGGAGAAGATAAGTCTAATATCATTACCCTTTATGTTTGCCATCCACTGCAACAACGTAGTACAGATTATAAGTTAAAGGCTGACCAAGAACAGGGATGAAGAAGGTGTGATCAACATGATTCACAGTCGTCTCTCCAGCACTGTCTGTAAAACAAACAGAAAGACATTTGTTTTGTGGAAAGGGTGGACCTGTGAAGCGCTTGTCCTTGTAGAGACCCCAACAACAGGTTTCAACACTAGGTTCGAGATCTTGTTCTTCTTCGTTTTGCAAAAGAAGGTAGCCGGAAAAAGGACCTTCCGGCAGCCGGAAAAGAGACTCAACACTGCGTAGTGGTCTAGTTGCATACATGGTGGGCAATGATTATTGAAGCTAGGTATTTTGATCGTCCATTCTTATGCTTTTATAGATCTTAGTCGTTCCACCAACTAGTGTGCTTCTTGATTAGATAATGTCAAAAGATCTATGCTCCTGCAGGAGCATTCCCTCCATTTATTCCCTCAGGTAAAAATCAATTTAGGAGTACATTGTGCCGGCAAATTTTGGGGCATGTAACCTTAGGACTCTGGCGACCAAATAGCAAAAAATAAACAAACAAGTCACTCTCTTTATGCGCTTGAAAAGTATAATGTCGACCATTTAATTTTTGAAAAGTCATATCATTTAACAACTCAAAATCTTATACATATTTCAAAAATTGAAGAAAATCTTTCCAAGTAGCTCTTTCGCCCAAAGGAGTAAGTCCATGATTTGATCCCCTTCGAACCGGCTACAAGCGCCTATTTTTTAAAAAAATTTGTTGGCTAAATTTATTTACAAGTAGCTCTTTTGCCCAAAGGAGTAAGTCCATGGATTGATCACCTCGGAACTGGCTGTAAGCGCCGCTCATATATAATATTGTAATGGTTATCTTATTTCATTTTATTTTTTCTGGTTAAATTTCTTGTTCATGCGGATTGGTTTGATCTCTGACCTCAACGATCCAAATGAAAATTTTAGAATACAAAGAGTTGACATGACCTTCAACGGATAAGTTCGGGAAGCCCCATTAAAAATTGTGGGAAAGAAATTGAGCAAGTATAACTTGTTCCCCCCGGGCCATATACTGTACAACAACCCACTCACGCAAAAGAGCTACTCAAGAGATTTGTTTTGTATTTAAAATTTTGATATCTAACTAAATTATCACTAGATGATTATTTTCAAAAAAAAAAAAGAAAAACACAAAAATTTGGATTTTGAGTTCTTGAACATCTTGTCTTTCCTTCAAAAAATTAGAGGGCTGCCATGTGAACTCAAAAACTGGATTTTGAGTCCTTGAAATGTCTCTTTCTTTTTTTTGTTGGAGTTGTTTGCTTGATGCAACAGATTACATCATCAAAATTTAATATTTAAACAATATTGTTGGCATGAATTTTATTCAACGGAGTAGACAGACAGTATGCTCTTGAGGGAGTATTTTGGCAAGAAATTTTAGAAGGTTAAGTGTTAAGTGCGCTTTCTATTTTTTATTTTTTAAAGGGCAGTTTCAGTTCTGCCCTTCATCGCAGGGGTTAAATATTGGCCGACATTTTAGACTTGGGTTTATTCGCGGGCCCATGCCCTGACAATTAACATTGAACATTATGGTTATTGACAGAGACAGAGAGACGAATTAGTCTCCAAATCCAAGCCGTCACCCTTGTCCCTCTCTTAGTTACATCGATTAGGAATATTTAATCATGGATTTTTTTAAACGATTAAACGTAGAAGACAAAGGGGAAAATACTAACTACCATTCATTTGCCTTTCCAAGCCGTCTTACCATGAAAATTAAATCAAACCTATATAAAAAATGAAAGAATTATAGAACCCCTCGACCACAATTTTGGACACGCTAGACCAACACCCCCCCCCCCCCCCCCCCGCCACCATGTTTTTTTCATACCACCCTCTTAACTCCAAGGGTATTTATTTTTGGGTCCACTCACCTAAAATAAGAAATTAATTTTTTAGGACAAAAATACAGCCATATATTTAAGATAGTTTCTCTCTCAAGGCTTTCAAATTTCAAATTATCTTAATTTTCAAGAGAGAGAAACTCTAAAAATTTGAAAGCCTTGAGAGAGAGGGAAAGAATGGGAATGAACAATATTGAGGTTAGTAATGTAGTTAAAAGTAGGAAAAGTATACAAAGAAACTATTTACTTTTAATACAAATAGGTCATAATCACTTTTATCATCAAACATTTATTATCGGTAGGCATGCCTACAAAGTATAATCTAGATTATGCAAAAAGATTATTCATTTTTAATACAAGAAGGTCGCAAGTAATTGTCATCGTTTTGATATAAAATCAAGTAGCTAAGGATGTCCTATTGGCCAGGTTCAAGACAAAAAAGAGAAAAGTTTATATAGAGTCGAGGCTCTAAATAATCAAATTTTAGCCTGCCTCAAAAATTTTAGTAGAAGAAGTTGTTTTGATGCCTAAATATCATCAAATTGATCATCTTGACATCCAGATGCATAGACATGAAAAAAAAAATGGATTTAAAGTTTTGAAAATAGTATATTTTTGGACTATTAATTTTCAAGATTTTCAAGTTTTCATAGATCTATTAATCTACACTATTTTTTAAGCTTTAAACTTTATAAATAAAGATGAAAATATATTTTTAAGCCTATCACAAAAATTTCAATATTGAAACCACATTTCTCGATACTATTTGAAGGTAGGCTCTAATTTGATTGTTTAGAGCCTAGGCTCTATGCAAACAGCACCCAACAAAAAAGATGTGTCTTTTAACTTTGTTATACTTCAAGCTGTCAAATTTCGCATTTAATGGCAATAGAAGATTGTGACATCCTTATAGGAGATAAAAACTAAGGTTTGGAAAAAAATAAAGGAAAAAAAAATAGTGCAGAAAATTAAAAAAATCAAGATATATATTTACGTGGCTAAGCACATTGCTTATATCTGTGGGGTAGCAAATGTATCTTCAACTAATAAGAAAAACACCATTAAGCATAGAGAATACAAATATTTTACATGCTCTTTCTCACAAGTCCTAAAAGAATGTGTTTTTCCTCTCTAGATCACCTACCCAAGAATTAAAGAAACTAACCCTCTCTTGCGTACTAATTTTCTCTCTCTACAAATCTACCTTTTATAAAGAAGAAACTCAAGAGAAAAATTTTGGCTCCCATCCTAATCTCATACAAGAAAATTCTGATATTTTCTACACTTAAAAGGTTAACGTTCCCTTAATAATAAGAACTAAAAGATATCCAATTTTCTTAAATGAAGGACTTCCTAAGTCTTAGGGAATACGGCTTCACATATCAACATTTTCCTACTTGAAGACATGTTTTTATTATGACTTGCCTGCTCCAAAACTGCTTCCCAATTGGCTTACTCAACGTATATGCTGGATTGTCACCTATATGAATTTTATGTGTTAAATTTCTTCCATCTTCTACAATGTCATGAGCAAAGTGATATTGTGCATCAATATGCTTAGTCATATCATGGAAAGGCAGATTCCTTACTAAAAACAAGGTACTCAAGTTCTCACAATAAAGCAGTATACCTTCTTGCATAACTCGGATATGTTTAGCCAACTTCCTTATTTAAATGCATGAGTAAGTGACATATACTTAGACACTGTAGAAAACAAAACCATAAATTACTACAATCTTGATAACTAACTAACTAACTATATCACCTCTGAAAGAAAAAACATATCTTGTAGTAGACCTTCTTCTATCCAAGTCACTTGCAAAGTTTGTAGCAACATAACTGGCGACTTTCAAATCTATCCATTTGTAACAAGTACCAGCATTATAAATTCCTTTCAAATACCAAAGGATCATTTTCACAGAGGTGCAGTGATCATGGTTAGGATTTGTCATACATTTGCTCACCACTCTTAATGTTTGTACTTTGTTAGGTATAGTGTTAACTATATGAAATTTGATGCACCCTACTGCTGATGAATATTACACTCGAGACATATGTATCTTTTCTGCTTTATTGTTGGGACATTTTTTGAAGGCAACTTCATATGCATACGAAATGGGGTATTAACTAGTTTTGCATTTTGCATATTGACATGCCTCATAGCCGTCTCCATATAACTCTTTTCAGTTAATTAGATATTCCTGCTATTCCTGTATCTAAGTATACTCATCTCAATTAACTAACAGCTTTCATCTCAAAGTCCCTAACCAACTGAGCTTTGAGTGTTGTTACATTCTCTTTAATTAATCTTGCAACAATCATGTTATCGACATACAATAATAAGATAATAAAGAATTCATCTTCATAATCACGAAAATATAAACAATAGTCAGTTTCATATCCATGAAAATTCAAGCTCAATATGAAAGAATCAAACCATTTGTACCAACACGTCGGTGCATGTTTCAACCCATCCAATGATATCTTGAGACTACAAACCAATTTTTCTTCTTTTTCCTTAATAAAAGCTTCAGGTTAGGTCATAAAAACTTCTTCTTTTAAGTTATCATATAAAATGTAGTTTTAACATCTAGCAATACCATGTTCACTATAAAAATTATTACTTCACTAAAATAAAATTATTCCTTATTATTTGTTGTCAGATATTATTACTTTCACTAAACAAAATTATTCCTCATTATCAGTTCTTAGATACTTAATGTTCTTACCTTTCTGATTTTCTACCAAGGCCTTAGATTTTTTGAAACAACTAGAAGGTATCTTTTTTTTCTTTTTTTTCTTTTTTTCTGTTTTTTTTTTTTTTTTTTTCGGCATATAAATTTACATTTTCTTAAAGTTATCAATAAAATTGACAAAATATGTAGCACCCTGCATAGACACAAATATGATCTCCATGTATCTGAATCAATCAATCTTAAAAAATCTTTACTTCTAGCGATAGATAAAGCAAATTGCAATTTACTCTGTTTTCCAAATAAGCATGACTCCCAAAAATCTAAACTAAAAGATTTTAAACCAAGTATAAAGTTTTTATCAAGAAATAACTTGAGTCCACACTTACTCATGTGGCCAAAACTGTGCATGCCGTATCATGACAGAATCTACCTTTACAATATCGGCCTATCTAAAAATTGTTTCTCTAACAAGTTTGCTTAAATTGCCTACTAACTCTCTTTTTGTAACCACTAGTGCTCCATTTGAAATATTCAAAAATCTATTACCACTTGTAAGCTAGAATATTTGCTCATCAAACTTTCCTAGGGATAAGAGACTCCTTTTGAAACTTAGAACATATCAAACAACTGGGATTGTGCATGTTACTATGTTGAACATCTTGATTCTCACATCTCCATCTCCCACTATTTAAAGCAGTATTTATCACGTATACAATACCTCCATCACATGGTCGTTACTTATATGTGGAGTCATATAAAAGTATACTTCTGATTAAGTAGTCCAATAATGCAAATTTCATCCCTATCTATAGACAAAACTTCTCCAACTTCAAAAAACTCAATTTCTTTCGCTATCCACAGACAAAATATCATCATCTTCAGAAAATTCAATTTATTCTACTCGATTTTCTTAAAACTCACTTGATATAGGCTTCTCATTGGGACCATTTTAGGGGCTTTTTGGTTTTTTTTTTTTGCATTATAATATTTTTTCACAAGGCCTAATTTTCCACAGCTCCAACACTTCAATTTCTAACGCCCTCTCAACTTGGATCTTGACTGACCCCCTTCTTGCAGTTTTCTCTATTAATCTACCCCATGCTATAAATACATTCTCAAACGAATCTTGACCAAACTTTTGCCTAGATTCCCCTGTCAAAAGTGTTGAAACAAGGGTATAAAATTTTAGAGACTTCATACTATTGAGATTCATGATCAGTCCATCTCATGATTTAGGCATAGAACAAAGCAATATGGCTACTTAAGTTTCTTGATCGATTTTTACATGTAATGTCATCAACTTACTAATTAGAGAATAAACTCAATGAAGTGCCCTTACATGATTTAGGCATTGAAGATTATGAAGTTGTAGATGAAGAAAAAATTTATTACGAAAAGACTATCCTTCATAAGTATTTTTCAGCTGTCCCATAAAACTTTTTTCTATTTTTTTGGGCTAATATTGAATAAATCGGGTTACATCTAAAGTCAATGATATCTACCTTGGCCAATTTATTATTCTCATCAAATTCCTCATCATCCATCTTTGCTTGTTTCTTTTCTTTGCAATTTAAAACTACTGCATAGCTATCTTTCCCCAACATCGCATGTGTCTTTGACTTCTAATTGAGAAATTCAAATAGTCAAATTTTAGGATTTTATATTTAGTTGAACTTCCTCCAGCCATCTTAAAAGATCTGCAGTCTACCACAAACCTCGTCTCTAACAGTATCATAAACTTTAAGTCTTCAATAAAAATTGTAGAGGATAAAAACCAAGATTGGGGAAAAATTAAAGGAAATAAAAATAGTGTAAAAAATAGAAAAAAGCAAGACATAGAGATTAACAGAGTTCGACAAATTGCCTACTTCTACGGGACAACAAAATTCTCTTCAACTAATCTGAAAAACATCATACATGCATAGAGAACACAAAGATTTACAAATTCTCTCTCGCAACCCTTACAACATATTTTTTTTTTCCTTCTCTAGAGTACCCACGCACTCAAGAAAACTCACCATGTCTCTTGCATACTAATTTTCTCTCTCTACAAAACAACCTTTTATAAAGAAAAAAAACCGAAGAAACAAGTATGTGACTCTCATCCTGATCTTTTTTTTCGTTTTTATGAACATTAACAAGGAAATTTCATTAAGACGTTGAAAAGTACCATGGAGAATAAACACTACAAAAGAAAAGAAAATGAGATAGGGAAGAGAGGGAAAGAAAGAGGACAAAAGGGAAGCAAAGAGAAAGTGAGGGGAGAGCAAATGGAGGAGCCTAAGTTACATCAGTAGCTCTTCTGACTAGTGAATCAACTGCTCCATTCCTCTCTCGATTTATGTATAAGAAAATGACAACACTTATTTAAAGTACGCATGATTCTATTCATGATCTGGCTCCAGGCCCATGAGGTCTATCCGACTCTTTATACGAGGTATAACATTGGTTAAATCCCTCTTAATGATAACCTGAGAATGTTGACCCTCCAACATCAACACTCCAAAATTCACTGTCCAAAATTCTGCTTCATTTGTTGTACAAGGGTGCAGGTTGCCATGATAAGTCCAGATAGTAGCCCCAAAGGTATCCCTCAATGGTCCACCATAGCCTGCTAACCGACCCCCTTCTCTTACACTTTTGTCAAAGTTAAGTTTAACCGATCCTAATGGAGGTGGGATCCATCTAGATTATTTGCTTCTTCTTATAATACAAAAAGGCCTTCAGATTGGTCTCAAAATAATCCCTCGAAACATCTTTGTAGCAGGTAAAAGCTTATGTCCGAGCGGAGGATGGCATTCTTACCTATTTGTCTCGCTATTCCTTCAAAGGTTCGAGCATTTCTTTCCATTCAAATATTCCACAGCATCGAGGTGATTAGAATTCACCACAAATGAAGGCCTTGGGAGGAAAAAGGAGGTGAAGCTAAATCTGATCTAGGATCTGGTCCAACTAACAAGGGAAGACCCAAAACCAGCTTACCTTCCCAAGTAGTCAATCCTAGATGCTTTTGACCACAGGGTATTAAAAAAAGAGATGGGAGTTAGTTTCCTCGTCTCCTTTACAAAACAAGAATATATTAGCAATAAAGATACCTCTTCTTCTTAGTTGATCAACAGACAAGCTGGAATAGCAGCCATAGAAAGCTCTCACCCAAAGGGGTGTTCTACATTTCCATACCCTCCTAAGATGAGGCCTAGCAGGAATGTATCTGTCGTTCATCAATTCATGGTAAATTAAGTTAATGGAAAATGATCCTCTAGGGTCAAGCTCCCGACCACTCTATCAGCTCTGTAGGGGAAGACGAAGAAGAAGCAATCATGTAAACTTAAAGGGTTAACATTCCCACAATAATTAGAGCAAAAAGATATCCAATTTCCTTAAATCAAGAACTTCCTAATTCATAGGAAATATGGCTTTATATGCCTACACTCCTTGTATCAAAGAACCCCTCTATCCAAGGATACCGTACTTTTTTATATATATTTTGCCTAAAAAAGTAGGCAAAATGCCCTTCAATCCGAGGATACCATCCTCAGACCGGTTTTATTTTTAATTTGTTTTAGTTTTCTTCATTGTGTCTTATGTTTTAGTACAGTTGGCGACCGCTCCAAGGTCTCCACCCTTGGACCACCCACATTGTGGTCTTACTCTGTTCCGAGGTCCCCATCCTCAAACCATCCAGATCATAGTTTTACATCACATTACAATGGGGGTGGCAATGGACTCGGACCCACCCGACCTAGGACTCTCCGGGTATGAGTCCAACATTTAGACCCAGAGGATCGGGTCTGGGTCCAAAACTTGGACCCAAACACTCTGCAAGTTTGGATCCGGTTGGACCCGACCCATAGCCGTAAACTGTTGGAGATAAAATACTTCAAGCCCTATTAATTTGAGTGTATTAAGGATAATATACAATAAGAACTCATAGTCATTTTTAGATATTAAACGACAAATGAAATGACTTGAAATCTAATAGTGGGTGATTGTGACCTTGTTGCCAATAATATGGGTATACGATGTAAAAAAAGGCAAAAAAAAAAAAAGGGAAGCTCATAGTGAGGGTGGCAATGGACCCGACGTGATAGACCCGGGACCCGACAGGTACAGGTGTGGGTCCAAGTTTTGGACCCTACAGGTTCGGTCCAGGTCCAAAACCTGGTCCCCCGAATACTATTCAAGTCTGGATCCAGGTCCAGTTGGACCTACCCAAGCCGTTGCCAACCCTACATTACAGTCTGTCTGAGATCTTTCCTATGATGAGGTCGAACACCATAGTGTGGGCGAACTAGGGATGGGGACCTCAGATAACTAAATGCTATGCGAGCAACCCAAGATATCCATCTTCCAACCGCCTATAATGTGGTATAACACCACAATCTAGGCAGTCTGAGGATAGGGACCTCGGACTGGTCGCCAATTGTCCTAAAACATAGTACATAATGAAGAAAAATAAAAAAAAAAGAGAAATTAAAACCGGTCCGGGGATGGAATCCTTAGACATAGGGGGGTATTTTAAAAAAAAAAAATCTACAATAACCAACTTTTCTTTAATTTTTAAGTCAATTGACTCTTTCTGTATTTTTCCTACTTAAGTCAATTGACTCTTTCTGCGTTTTTCCTACTTTTTTTTATATGTGTACGTAATTTGCTCTATATAAATTAAATAATCTCTAAAAAAATTTGAAATTCAAAACCTGAGAAGCGACCTACTTGAGCAAGCAAAACTTAGTAGATTATCCATGAAACGATTTTTTTTTTTATAAGATTACTTAAACTTTATTAATCAATAAAAAATTGCAACCTCTCAGGAAATGAATACATTAGAGGTACTTATGAAACGGTTTTTTAAATAGCTAGTGTAGATTTTAAGTTTGTAAAAGGCTATTCTATGCGGGTAATCGTGAACTTTGACACTGCTCAAAAGCGTTGTAATAAGGGGGCATTTGTAGACTTCAACCTCATAGAACAGTTCAAACATTGGTATGTGTAGATTTCAAGCTTGTGAAGACTTCATAAATCATGTCTTGGTAAAAGCATGGACTTAACAAGTGGGCATTTATGACGTCATAGAGCAGCTCACATGTTACTGTTATGTGTAGACTTCAAGCCAGTGAAAACTTCTTAGATCTTGTCTCTTGACGTGGTAAAAGCATGGACTTAATAAGTGGGCATTTATAACTTCATAGAGCAGTTCACAGGTTACTGTTATGTGTAGACTTCAAGCCTGTGAAAACTTCTTAGATCTCGTCTCTTGACGTGGTAAAAGCATGGACTTCCAAATCAAGAAAAAACCTCCTAAATCGCCTTCAATTTCGCCTTCAATTTGAGCCAAGGAATTGAATCCAAGATGAAGTCCTTTAAAATGACTGTGCCCACCTTTTATGTTAAGGGAAAGTATTTTGCGAGTCAGCGGATGCAAGAGCCCGTCGACTCACTAAACATTCATCTCTAAGATGGATGTTGTAAAAATCCTACAAGGCTAAAATGAATTTAGACAGTGTTGAATTTTTTTTAAAAAAATTATATATTAAATAGTAAAAATTTAATATTTTTCATATTCATGATCATCTTAACCTAGATCATGAATCTTTAATCTTTTTTAGATTAAAGATCCATTTTTAAAATAGGTTTAAGTGGGGGCCTGCATATCTACAGTATGAGTCGGGTGACTCATATAAACCCATCATTATGTTAATTCAAAATTCTATTGACCAATCTCTCATTTGCCAAGCATACTCTATATTTACTCCCTCTAGCAGAAGATTTTCTTGGGGAGGTTCATTTTCCATCTCAAATTTTAGTAACCATGTGAAAAAAAAGCTAGATGATTAATTTTCAAAAGAAAAACGTTTGGATTTTGAGTTGTCTAGCTTAGATCTCGCCTCCAAAAAATTAGATGGTCTTTATTCCATCTTAAGATTTTTTTTTTCTAAGTGCGGGAGCGATTTGGATTTTTTTTTTTTTCAATTGATGTTAGTGTTGAAAACATTAGATTCCAAAAGTTGTGAGGGAGTAAACAAATCGTATACTTCAGTGGGAGCATAAAATCTTTTGACTCTTAACATTCAAAAAAAAAAAAAAACCCAAATGCACTGGCTTAGTGGTTTACCCGAGAAATAACAAGGAATTGCGATGAAACGATTCCTACAGGGGTATCACTTTGCGGTGACTGAAGTTTCCTACAGTACTTTAACATCATTCAAGGCACCCAATGCCAAAAATTTATGTCTGGGATGTGTTGCTTCTGACCTTCAAAGTTTTTGGCAGACTATGTAATTGGGGAACTACACACCCAGCGTTCCTTTGTGCAATCCCATTCCTCGGATGATGCTAAAGAACTGTAGGAAACTTCACTCGATTCATTGAAGAATTTCCTCCTTCCAAAGTAGAAAGGAAATGAAAAATTCACAGATTCATTCACCGGAGAGAGAAAATAAGTAAAACATGACACTTTGAATCAGAGCTCTGGATCTTTCTTTCTCCCTCGGATGGGTCTCGGGTGGACTAGAGTAGAGAAGAGAGAAAATAAGTAAAACCATAGATGGTTCAAAACCATAACTCAGCTTTTATTTATTTAGTTAGTTAGTTATTTTATTTTTTAAACATTTCATGACCATAATTCAGATGGGTAAGTGCTGGTCGCTACATTACACCCGTGTAGGAAAGCACGAATCGGGAATAGAACCCGGCCCTGGTCTGGGCCGAATAACCCGGACCATGTCCGAGTAATCCAGCCCTAAAATATGAAAAATATGTTTAGAATAAAATTAAACAAAATACATCTAAATAAGATTAAAAAATTGGTGAAATTTGTTTGAATTTATTCCAAAACATTAATACAACATTGATCAACCAGTGTCCTAACAAAGTTTTGTGAATCAACACTAAAACTCTCTAAGATTGATTTTTTATTTTCTTTTAGCCACTTACTTTTCAAGGTATTTTTACATAATTTTTTTAAGGGTGCGGTTTTTGTAGGGTTGAGGCTCTAAACAATCAAAGTAAATCATACCTTCAAATAATATCGAAAAATGTGGTTTCAATATTGGAAATCTTTGTGATAGCTTTAGAATTTATTTTCATCTATAATTATAAAATTTAAGGCTTAAAAAATATTGTAGATTGAGCAAATCTATGAAAACTTGAAAATCTTGAAAATTGACGGTAAAAAATGCATTATAAGATACACTATTTTTAAAACTTGAAATCCATTTTTTTCTCATGTCTGTACATCTTCAGGTCGAGATGATCAATTTAAGGATTTTTTAGTATTAAAACAACCTCTTCTAATGAAATTTTTGATGTGCGCCTTAATTTGATTGTTTAGAGCGTTACACTTATGTAAACTTTTCCTTTTTTTAAAGGCCACAAACAATGTGCTAACATCCTCTGTTGTCAATAATTGACCGTTACTATTCACCACTCCTGTAAACAGAAATTGAGAAGCTTGGGTAGAAGAAGGAACCATCTCAACCATCCATTGTTGACAATGAATGGTTGAGGTACATCTGCAGCACACCAAGTTTTTGGTGAGTCGGTCGACGCATCAAATTATGGGCATCCCTTATCAAAAATCCATAAATATGGAAATCCATTTTAAAGATTGATTTTGGATTAAAATTGTAGGATCTACTAATCTCAATGATCATGAATCCCGAATTTTTTGTAAAACAATTTTAAATTTCTTTTTGGACAGTCTATTTTAACTTTTAATGGAGGCACTTTTGATGTCCATCTTAAAGACGGATATCATTAGGGGACGCACAAAAATAGGTGAGCGGACTGACTCACCAAAACAATCCTTTCAATAATGAACCGAACGTGACAATCGATGGAGAGATTTGATTCTAATTGTAGTAACAAAATCAACACAAAATACGTTGTTTATTAGTTGGCATGCTGAATCATATACAAAATAAACTGGTTTAGATCGATCCATGATCATCCAAAATTTGGTTATGGCTTTCGAGTTCCTGGCCGTTGTTGAGACGAGTTTCCCGTTTTTTCGAGTACATTGTAATTTACCCAAACGACCAAAAAAATTCCACTAAAAGGGAAATTAACAAACATCAAATTCCTTTCAAAACTCAAAAGGTAGCTTCATCAAATTATATGGATAAACACGGAGGAAATCAGCTTTTTTACCCCCAATTTTGTACAGGGCCAATAGGTGCAGGATATCTTGGCACTGCTTGTTAGGAGTGGCAATGAGCAGGACATAGGCCACGCCAGCCGCAGCCCTAGGCCCCTATATGGCAAGCCAGGGGAAAATCAAACCAAAACGGTTAATAGGACATGGTCCCGAAAGCGGTTCAATCGGTCTAATTAGTAAATCGGTCGGTTTAACTGTTTTAATCGAACAAATCCTAGGCAGTCAAAAAAGTATTAAAAAATAAAAAATCTAATAAAATATAAAAAGTATATTTAAATAATGATTAAACTAAACACATCCAAATGAGGTTGAAAATTAATGAAAAATAGATTTTAAAGAATCGATTTGTACCCATAAGTGTTTTTGAATTTTTTAATATGAGAAAATATAAAAATAAGTATTAATGGACAAAAAAAATTTCAATCTTTGCTATAATGTTGAAAAATATTAAAAAATACATTACAAACAAAAGGACCGGGTTTCTATGTGACCAATCTCGCATATGTAGAAATGCGGGCTTCTTAATAAATCTATATTTGAGATGGTTCTTAAGACTTAATTTTTAAGGACATGTAATCTCTAACATGGAGATCATAAATATGAAAAAAATAAATAAAGTTTAAAAATTAGAAATAATAATTCTAGTAAAAAAACATTTGGACTATTAGTTTCCATTGTTTTAAGAAGGAACACCTACTTGCATCCATCTTTAAGATGGATGCTTTACATTTCTTGGACCTACTTGCATTCTAAGATGGATGCTTTATAATTTCTGGACCGCATATGTAGAAATGCGGTCCAGCCCGCATGAACAATTTTTCCAAACAAAATCCCGGATTTTTTGGGATTTTATATTTTTTAAAAAAAATTTAAAAAATACCCAACCAGTTATCAAAACCTACCGAAACCGGAACTGGCCCAATCTAACAGAGCGGTTAAAGGTTAGAACACCCGACTTTTCCTTCAATGGGCCAGCCAGAGCTTGGACTAGACCGAAGAGGCCTTCTCCCAAGCCCAACCCTAGCCTTGACCTGGCCGGGCCAAGTGGGCCAGTGCGACCCTACTGCTTGTATGGACAAAATTGCTTATTAGCGTTCTAGGAAAAAATACAATACCTTCATACCTAATAAAAAAGATGCGGACAGTGAGTTTGTCCTGGCATCAAAATGGACTCTTAACAAAAAGGAATGGTGACATTTCATAATCAAACATTCTCTATTCAAGAGAATGGCCAGGGCGTTGACGGTAGTATTGCATAGCTCCATGATAAAGTCTCCGACTGCATTTTCACTAAAAGTAGGGGCCCAAATCCCTTTTGACTTACCAAAAAAAAACAAAATCTCTATATAAAATGTAATATTAAGGCTAAGTCAAAAAAAAAAACATTCTCTATATGAAATGTAATATGAAGGCTCAAGCACATGGCTCAGGCAAAACTTTGTCCGTTCCCCTCTTAGAAGCTATTAAGTGCCAAGCAAAGCCATTCAAATGAGAATAAAATGGCATCATTCATAGGAAGTCCGATGTAAGCCACAATGTGCATGAGGCCATATATCACACACGCAGTTGGCATAGTGAGTAGATTTATCTCTAATCCTAACAAAGAACACTGGGCAGCAGTCAACTGGATATTCAGGCATCTAATAGGAACATCCAAAGTATGTTTGCGCTTTGGGATAGGTAAACCTATATAGCAAGGGTACATCAATGCAGACATCATTGGAGATATAGACTCTAGGAAGTCATTCCCAAGATAGTCATTTATTTTTGCAGGGGGCTAATTCATAGCAGTCCAAGCTGTAGAAGTATGTGGCTCTGTTAACCACAGAAGCATGCAAGGAGATGATATGAATGAAAAGATTCCTCCAAGAGCCGGGCTTGAAACTAGACACATATATCGTCCATTGTGACAATTGAAAGCATTATTCACTTTAGCAAGACCTCCAAGTTCCATTTTATAACAAAGCACATTTATGTGTGTTACTATTAGATTCGGAATGTCCTAGAGAAGAAGCTGTTGTAGCTAGGGAAGATTCATAGTGACAAGAATAAGTTTGATATAATGACGAAGACTTTAGCCAAAGAGAAGCAGGAGCTATGCATAAGCATGACTTGCGTGAGCGCCATATGAACAAATGGTCAACCCGCGAAAGAGATCCTCCCTCATAAGAGGGGAGAGCGAGATTATTGAGTGACTCATCCCATGTTGGGAGGGACCTCCACATAATTTTCAAGTTAATAAAAGCACTTATTTAATATACAAATGTTGACTTGTTGTTCAAGTCACGAGGTAGTTATCAAAAAATAAAAAAATAAACCTTAATGTGAGAGATAAGGTTCACCTCATCTCTTTTTAGAGAGAAAGAGGAAATAGGTATTCGTTAAGGAGAGATAACAAATCTCATGCAAAGTATATAAAAAACACACACATGAGAGAGATGGGCTTTTGGCTAATCATATTGTTGAGTTCCTATTCATGGTGGGCCTCTCTATTCTTGCCTATCCACAGTAAGCCCTCTTTGTTAGGTTTGGAGATAGTTAAAATCACCATACCTATGTTTCTATTAAAATATGGGAAAGCTTTCTATGTTCTCTCTACAACATAGAAGTTCTATCCTCCCCATACCATCCAGCCGTCTATTTTTTATCAAGAGAGACATTCACCGTTTGATCTTAGATCTGATGTCTCAAAGTATTTTATTTTTAGTTTTTTTAATACAAGTTTTCTGAATATGAAATTTGGTATGTGTCATCTTCTCGTTGGGGCGCACCTATAAAATAAATTAACAATAATTTTTCGATAAAATATAATGATCAAAATACCCCTTGAATATTTCAAGGGTATTTTGATCATTTTATTTTATTGAAAATATTTTTTTATAATTTTCGTTAGTGAGAGTTTAATAGAGGAATAGGCGTATAAAATTTGGTGTCAAAATAGTCTATAGAAAAAATTAAAAATAAAACAGTGTAGAGACATAACATTGTGATTGGGGCAATTCTCGCCCTCCATTAAAAAGTGGATGGTGGGATAGAGGGGAGGATATAACTTCTATGTTGTATGGGAACATAGAAAGCTTCCCTTTAAAAGATTAAGGGTATTATGATAAAATGAAAATAGACTTTTTTGGGAACTAAGAAAGAGATATTTATATAAGAGATTCAATGAAGACATAATATCATATCCTTTGATGGTCCCCCTTTGGGGGTTATGGGAATAGATCTCCAAGAAAGAGAAACATGGCTTCTGAAAGAGATGTGGTATTCTCATGAGTTTTTGGTTGGTTAACTTTCACTTCTAGAGAGAGAAAGTCTCTCGGTTACTCTCAATGTTATCTTTCCAGTAGCGGTATTATGGTGGGAAAGAAGATGTTGATCGACGGTGTTGCTCGGTTGGTAGAAGGAGTTTAGTAGGGAAGATTGATGGTCTTTTACTGATATTCAGAGATAGGTATTATTTCTTGTAATGCAAAACTATAATATTTATTGTAATATTGGATTTCTACTTACCGAGGCTGTGAATATTGTCCTATGGGGCGAACCACGTAAATCTTGTGTTATTATGGTACATTTTTTGTTTTTGATTTATTTCTCGCACTCGATTTATATTTGTATTCATCTATTTCGCATTTGACCAATTGAGTACTTGATTTTAAGTGGAATCCTAATATTTAGTATTCCCGATTATGCAAGCTAAGGGGTTCTCGAGATCCCTACATTCTTATTACATAGAATAAGAATAAGAGAGATAAATGTGAGAGAGCATGTGAGCATCTTCATAAGCTTTCTCCTTATAGAGAGGGAAAAGAGAGACGAGAGAAAGAAAGCCTATGTGGATAAACTTAGAGAACCTCAATAAAGCGTGAATCAAGAGAGACGAGAGAAAGAAAGCCTATGTGGATAAACTTAGAGAACCTCAATAAAGCGTGAATCAAGAGAGACGAGAGAAAGAAAGCCTATGTGGATAAACTTAGAGAACCTCAATAAAGCTTGAATCTTGGAAAAATATGTAACTATTATTTTCTAACAGTGGATTTGATCTCAGAACTTGTACCAATTATTTTTTAATAGTAGATCTCAAATATCTTGAAAAGGTGATCTATGTGAAATCTTGGTGCAAATAAATAATTAATTTTATTTTTATTTTATTGTAATTAATTTCATTCACACATTTGTAAATTTTGATGTATTTTGTGTCTCAGAATCTAAATTCCACCGACATGCCTCCACATTCATATGAATATGAGAGAGCTCAACTAGGTGAGCCCAACCAGAACCAATCGATAAAAAGTGTTTTGGGCCTGGAGAAATGACACACTAAAATGTAGAGAGAGAGAGAGAGACGGAGGGCACGCTAGGCTGTTACTGTAGAAGTAAATAAAGGTACAGTAAGGAATCTTTGCCTGACCAGTGAAATAAAAGCTTCGGGGTAAACAATATTACTACTCCTCACACTTTCTATTCTTTCTTCAATGCTCCCATTGACATTTCTCCACTCCTTGAAAGAATCCCCATACCCCCATTTACAACAACGACCACCCCATTTCCTGTACACCTGCATTTCCCCCCTCTCTCTCTCTCTCTCTCTCTTGAAGTTGCATTGTAAAGAACGGGAAAAGGGAAAACCAAGGTTCAGAGAGAGAACTAAAACTCCACATGCACAGAGAAAGAAACAAGTTAGTTTTGAAGAACAATGAATGCAGAGAAAGAGAGAGGGATGTTTTTCTCTTACCATTTGTTTTTGCAGTGCAAGAGAGAGAAGGAAAGGATTGAGAAGCTCTTTGATATTGGCGCGGCTCAATCAGAGTAAACCAAACATCCATTTCTTTCCTTGGCATTTTCATCTCTGATCGAACCGGGCCAATGTCGCAAGAACTCCTTCAATGTATACATCACACCACTCCCTGTTAGGTACATTAACGTTGTAGAAACCTGATCCATTCATCCTAGAAAGAGTGAGAGAGAGAGATAATGTGCTATATATCTAGAGGAGAGAGTGCACAAGGTGAAGGAGGCATAGAGATAAAGAGTGATGAACTTCGTATGTATTGAGAGAGGGAGAGAGAAGAGGGTGAAGAGGCAAGAGAGAGTTAGAGAGAGAGAGGACTGAAGGTTTTAGAGAGAGAGAGAGAGGATGGAGGGATGGGAGAGAATGTCGTGGACAAATTTAAAGGATTTTGAGGGCTGCAGGGGCATTTAATACCGTGGACAGGAGTATTAAATCCTAAGTAAACACACCCCATAATATTCCTCTCTATTTATTGCTATGCCCACCTCATTTCCCTTCTTTCTCATTAATGACCCCAACCGCTTCATTTGGTTTTATAAAACCCCAACCAATAAAGTATGCATCCCATGAATTAAGGCCTGACCCTGACGATTCACCAATTAAGGTGCACAAGAGCCCTGATTCATTTAGTGGAAGTCCATAACTTTGCAAAACCCTAATGGCACTTTTGGGAATATGACTTTAAGCTGTGGACCTGGTTTTGCTAACCATATTAACAAATTTTGAATCTGAATCTAAATAAATGGGCCCCTATATTCTAACCATTCATGGAAATGGCATGATTTTGTGAACCCATTAATGAACAACCCTGGAGTTTGAATAAGTGTATTCATTTGGATCCGTAGGGTGGTCCAATTGCATAGCATGCGCTGCACATGACTCTATTCAAGATGGACTTGGCAATTATGAAAACTTGAAGGGGTTTGAAAATGGTGCCAGTCCAAAATAAGCCAAATATGTACCTATCAAAGATAAATATATTATGGGGAATTTATCAAGTTATACTTAAGATTTGAACTGCTTAACATCTTAGCCATATTTATTTATCTAATTTCCAATAGGCCAGTATTCTTTGATCGAATTTCAAAGAGCCCATCAAATGACATCACAATGGTTTTCAAATTGCTCGAAATACACATTGGGTAAAATGTTAAATAGCGTAGGCACGCTTCTCAAATTTTTTACTAAGGGAATTGTGAGAAACTTTGATTCTAAACTCTAAGGACCACACAAACTCTAGTGAGCCATAGTCAACTTAGGCATAGTTTAATTGTCTCAAAATTATCCAAAACCCCCGAGAGCTTTCCAACATTCAAAAAACCGCTCAAACCCGACCCATAGTAACAAGTTAAAGCTACCAAAATATACCAAGAGAAAATTACCATATTGCCCCTATGCGCAACAAGGAGTGTGTCACGCAGAGGTTGCATGCGCCACTACTCGTCGGGCTACGTGAGTCACGCGACCCAATGGGCCCCTGGCAGTGATTTTACATGCCCTATTTCTTTTTTATAAGTATTTTTTAGGCAGTTTAAAACATAATATTCTATAAAATTTGAAATAAACCTCATTTTTTTTATTAAATTTGGCCCCTTGGATTAAACCAACTATTTTCAAGTCTAACCCTATTCAAAACTTATAAATATCACCTCTAATATCTTACATAAAAAACAACCCAAAAATTAGTTAGAAAAATCCCTACAAATTACTATATAACCCAAAAAATTCTAGAAATTAGGAAAATCCCTATGTAAATCATAGAAAAATCCTATTATTCATGATAAACCTTAAGAGACCCCAAATCCCTTAACAAAATATAGGAAACCATCTTCCATCCATAGAAATAATTAGGTAATTCATACCTAAGCTCCCTAACTCTTTTTTAAGCCATAATACAATTAGATCTAGGTAAAATAACTCAAGATCTAGCGAAATCTAGCTAGCAAAAGCATTCAAAAAGTAGATGGTGACACAATAAGAGTGGCCTGATCTGAACCCGAAACTCTGGGTTTCAGGTGCCTAAAGTAAGTGATCTCCTTTATTTTTTTTATTTTACTATTTAGTTTTTAGTTTATTCTTTATTCTTAGGATATTTACTTAGTATTTAAAAGTGTTTAAGGTCATATATGGATTTGAGACCTAACACTACTAGTAGACTCAGAGGAGAACTGGATCTGTAAAGATTTGCTTCGCCTCTGAGCCTATAATTTGAACGATCTCATTATCTCTACTAATTTCTAAAATTAACTCGTTTCACAAGATATTTGAGTTGATCTCACTTAGAGTTCGGCACAAATCCGAGCGTAAATAAATAGTTCTAACTTTTGGGTTTATTTTGACAAATTTTACCACAAAATCAATGAAAACCTTAGATCAAATGCCCTTCATCTACCCTTTGATCTAGGCATCAATTCTAGATAATCCAGAAATATTATCTACTAGCTATGTATCCGTATTTCATCGCAAACCAATAGAAGAATTTAACCGCCAATATTTTTCATCTTATGAATTGTTGCTACTTGAGGCTTAACCCAATACTAAGTTTGGAATTCCTCTAGGGCATGTTTGCCAATTGCAACAGAAGTTCCATCCCAGAAGCGAAGTTCGAAATTCGGTTCATGTAGGCCTCTAAGGGCAGTCCACCTAATCCATAAACGCAAAGTGCGGTCCTCCATTGCACCCTATGGAAACCCACGCTTCAAGGCGTGAAATACCCATCTTTTTCTTTTTTTTTTTACTGCTCCAAACCTCTAACTACTCATATTTCAAAGCATGTAACACCCCCATTTCAAAGCATGTAACACCTATCTTATCTTTCTTTTAACTACTTCCATAAAACATTCTCTGTCACCCACAAAAAAAACACTCACTATACCTTCTAGTAGTACAACACGAACCCTACACCGAGCTCTATTCTCATCAGACCGGGTACAACACGAACCCTACAACGAGCTCTATCCTCATCAGACCAGGTACAGTGTATTTCCCTCTCTCTCATTCCATGCTTGCTCTTCTCATTTTCTCCTCTCTAAACTCTCCGCTCTCCTCCTCTAATCTCTCACCCACCTCAAACCTATTTCTCTCTCCTCCCTAAACTCTCTCTCTCTTTAACCGTCATTTCAACCACAAGCCCAAAACCTACTCTCTCTACATTCCATTCCTGCCTAATGAGAAGTCAGTATAAAGTGTCTCTAAAACGATCGTCCTCTATTATGGCTTTTCCTTTTTGAAAATCCAATAAATACTTATTTGGTGCCGTTCTCACCAGTGTTGTCACGAGTGTTGAAAATCCAATACATACTTACGGCTTTTCCTTTTTGAAAAGGTCAAAGTCTTTGGATTTTAAACCTAGACGGAAGCAAAGAGAAGCCTAGTATTGTTGCTTCAATCAGCTTTGGGACGATTCGGCCGAAGCGTCAACCTCCTTGCTGGAAGCAAAGAAATAGTTATATAAAAATACTCTTTTTTTATTTTTTATTTTTTATTTTTTGACTTTTATTTTTTATTTTTATTATTTTTATACATTTTTACACATAAATATTTAATTTATTTATATTAAATAAAAAAAGTCCAAAATCTTCCCTCGAATCGACCGAAGCACTTAATTGCTTCAATTTTCTCAACAAACTGAAGAAGACTCCGAAGCAAATCTAACACATTGATTCCCACAAATTTGTTGCTAACTTTATGTGACTCAGTAGTGCAGTTCAATGTAGGAAAAAAATCAAAATTTGCTCTTTAAAACATTCATTGTTAGTTAAATTTTTATGCGTTTACTTGTATTTGTTATTAGAGTTGCATTTTGGTCTTTTCTAGGACCGCCTTTCCTTTGTTTTTGGGTATCTTTTGGAAAGTTTATTTCTGGAAAGGAGGTAACGTTTTTATTTTTAGGAAGGTTGTCCTTTAGTAAGAAGGTAGGATAAGTCCCTTTTTCCTTGCATGAGTTGTTTTTATTTTTCGAAAGTTTTTCCTAGAGCAAGATTAACTTATATAAGATAACTCTTGTAGAAAGATGAGTTATGGTTTTTTTTAGCAGTGAATCCATTTAGAAGGGAATGTATCAGTAAATGGTTTGTTAAAAGATAACTAGTAGGTTGACGTGCGTTGCACATCTAAATGTAATAAGAGATAGAAGAATGACAAAAATACTTTAGAGAAAAAATAAATCAGTAATACATATTACTATAAATATATGCAGATATTGATTAAAATAAAAATAAATAAATAAATGAAATTTCAATATACTAATCTAATGTTAGATGGAAGTTAAAACATCATTATTTCAACATCCCAAATAATTGTATTTAAATATCAAAGTTTTTATGCATTTATAATTTCATTGTAATAAATTTGGAAAATACTTATAAATAAAATATAAAATATAGAAAATTGGCTTAAAATGACCTCAATTTATATTTCAAAAGCTCTTCTTAAAAGGAATGTCATTAATTGAAGTTTGAAGCATAATAAATTCAATAATTTAAAATGCAAGATATCTAAAACCGATTTTACATAGGGTAAAACATATTTTATTTGGGGAAAAGTCTATATAAGGTTGACATCTTTGTAGAATTAAAGTGCACATTTAAAATCTTTCAAAAAAGGTTATTTTGATATTGGAAAAATATCAAATTAATTATCTTGGCATCGAGATGTATAGATATAGAGAAAAAAAAGAAAAAGAAAAGAGATTTCAAGCCCTAAAAATAGTACATCTTGCAACACATTCTAAATCCTAAAAGTCTATGTATCTCTCTAAATCCTAAAATTTTAATCTTAAAATTTTAATTTTATTTATCTAATTAGAAAGATACCCTATTTTCAACTCCCTTTAGTTTTAGAACATACAATCTACCTTATCTCAGGGTCCATTTTTATTCTTTTGACACATGTACACCCGATAACTCTAGCTTAATAACATAGTATAAATAGAGAGAGATAAAGAGTAGGAGGTTTCCTTTTGTCAATGGAAGCTTATCTTTCATAAAGATAGAGAAATAGAAGGTTTATCTTTTAGAAGATAGATGGAATAGGACGATATTTATAAGAGGTTTTGGAAGTGAATCAAAGGGGGAATGTCCCATTATAATAGATGGTTTTTTTAGTAAATGGAACAAAGGTTAACATAAGAGAGAGAGAGAGAGAGAGCTTTTTTCTTGGTTATGTCTTGCTTGTGGTGCATGGTGGAGGTCGCGACTCCCCTAGTTATATATTTTCTTACTGTATCTTCTCAATCAACTCTTTCTCTATCTAGAAACACTGTTGTACCACTGGTTATTGAGTGTTGGTGATTTTCAGCTGCGTGGCATGGCATTTGTTTTTGGTCTAATAGCTTAAATAAAGGATACAATTTATTTGTTAATTATTTGTTCATTAATGGTCAAAATCATGTTTCTTGTTTATTGTCTTGTCATTTGTTGTTATTTTTTTATTTTTTATTTTGGATTGATCTTTTGGTAGTTCTTCTTTTCCTATAGCTAATTTTTTATTCATTGTTGGTTAAAATCATGCACCTTGTTGATTGCTATATCTATTGTTTGTTTTTTGTCTTTATTTCTTTACGTGTTATTCTTTTCTCATAGCTCATTGTTTGTTGATCTTTTGTTGGTTCATCTTTTCCCATTGCTAATTACTTGTTCATTGAGGTCCATTCCTAATGGATAGGGAACCCCTTCTCCACTGAACTACCCAAAAAAGTCATGCTTCTTTCTTATTGCTATATTTTTTTTTTTTTGGCTGATCTTTTGGTGGTTCTCCTTTTCTAAATAGCTAATTGTTTGTTGATCTTTTGTTGTCTATGGTTTTCTAATAACTAATTATTTGTTCATAGTTGGTTAAAGTTATGCGTCTTGTTGATTGCTATACCATTGTTTTTTATCAGTTCGTTTTTCTTGGGTTGATCATGTACTACTCATTCTTCTTTAACAGCTAATTGTTTATTGATCTTTTGATATTTATTGTTTTCTCATAGTTAATTATTTATTCATTGATGTTGCTGGTCAAAGTTATGCATCTTGTTGATTTCTATATCACTTGCTCTTTTGTTTTTTGGGTTGACCTTTTGCTACTCATTCTTCTCTTAATGAATTGTTTGTTGATCTTTTGCTAGTTAATATTTACTCATGGTTAATTATTTGTTTATTGAAGGTTAAAGTCATGCTTTTTGGTGATTACTATATTCATTATTTTATTTCTTCATTCATGTTGGTCATTTGTTGCTTTTTCTTCTCATAGCTAATTGTTTGGTGATTACTTGCTAGCTATTTTTTTGCCTCGTACTATTGGTTCATTGATGGTTAAAGTCATGCTTCTTGTTAACTGTTATATTATTTATGCTTTTTTCTCCTGTTTTGGTTGATCTTGTGCAAGTTTTTTTTTTTTCTCATAGTGAATTATTTGATTATTGCCAGTTAAATTCATGCATATGTTATTTATTTGTTGTTGGTTTGTTATAAATTGGAAACCTTAATGTAGTATACAATTTTTTTCACATTGTCGTATGTCTTGAAATTATTATAAATGTAAATGGATAGTACATTATGCAAAAAATGAAATCGTTGCAATTTAGGATTTTCAGTAAAATGTTCTTTTTCCCTTCTTATATTTCCTTGATTTGATCTCCAATGAATGATACTTCCTTGACAGCTAATTATTTGTCGATTGCAAATACGGGTACAGGCCCTTCTCCCCCACTAATTTACCCCAAACAAACAATGAAATATTTGTCGGTTTGTTTATTTGTTGGTTTGTTTTAAGTTGTAAATCTTAAAGCAATTCATGTTCCCAAGTTGTAAATCTTAAAGTAATTAATGATCCCTTGGCTGATCATAAGTTGGTGGTTTCTTTTTAAGTAACAGATAACAAATTTTAGTTTATATTTACATATAAATTTTGATGGTTTGCATGCTTAAGTTATTTTGCAGAACTTCCTGTAACTGGTTTACATAGAAATTTTGATGGTCTGCATGCTTAAGTTATTTTGCAGAACTTCCTATAACTGGTTGGGTTGAGTTGCTTGTTTGGTTTTAAAAATTTTATGTTGAAATTAACACCCAATATGTTGGGTTACTGGTGTTTATATATGACAATATAATAATGCATTCATGTTGTGCTGACCCAATGGTGGGTTTGATTTGAAAGAAAGACTTTGAAGTGCAGTTTTACATGTCGACATGTAAATATCGATTGTTTTATGGAATGGCCGTTTTTGTTGAATATTAATTTGTCTTTTGGTGACTATGCTCACTCCTTCTCTCTAGAAGATTCATAAGTGGCGGTTTAATTGAACCGATGAGGTGCTTGGTGAAAAGAGGTGTACAATGTGAAGGGGTGCGTGGTGAAAAGAGGTGTACAATGTGATGGGTCATGTGGCCCTGCATAGACCATATGTATAGGCGGTTAATTGAGTCTCTAAATAGTAAGATATTATTGTGATGTAGTGTGTGTTGAGATAAAAAGGGTGAGTTAGGCATAAGTGAAAGATTGCGGTTGCTCTATTGTACTACAACCTTGTGTTCTATTCTAAAGCAATAGTGAAAGTGTCGATTGATTCAATCCAAGCTTCCTATATATTTTTTGAGTCGAAACTCTTTTATTTTATATTTTGAATTCTTTTTTGTTGCAACAAAATATCTATCAAACTGGTATCAGAGCAAGGCTCGAAAAGAATGGTGTCCTCAAGTATGATGTTCCAACCATAAGTTCCTCATCTTACAAAAGAAAATTATGAAAATTGGTGCATTCAGATGAAAGCACCATTCGGATCACATGATGCATGGGAAATTGTTATAAAAGGATATAATGAACCCAAAACCCCAGAAGAAGAAGCAGAAATAACAAACAATCAGAAGGCTTCCCTAAAAGAATCAAGGAGACTAGACAAGAGAACTTTGTTTTTAATCTATCAGGGCATTGACGAAAGCACCTTTGAAAAGGTTACTTCCGCCATCTCTACGATACAAGCATGGGAGATCTTACAAAATATTTTCAAAGGAGAAGAAAAAGTGTAGAAAGTTTGTTTGAGGACATTAAGAGCCGAGTTCGAAATGCTTCACATGAAAGAGACAGAATTAATTTTAGATTACTTCTCAAGAGTGTCGGCAATAGCAAACCAACTCAAGAGAAATGGTGAGGTGCTAGATGAGGTGCGTATCATGGAGAAAATATTAAGATCTCTTACCCATAAATTTGAGCACATAGTCGTAGCAATAGAAGAAAGTAAAGATTTGTCGACTATGACTACCGATCAACTCGTGGGTTTCTTGCAAGCCCATGAACAAAGAATGATGAAGAAAACAAACACCTCTTTGGAACAAGTGCTCAAAACTAATCTCTCCCTGAAAGATGAAAGAGGAGGATTTAGAGGCAGAGGTCAAAAAGGATATGGGACATTTAATAGAAGTGGACGATACTATGACAATTCCAATTTCAATGCCGGAAGAGGAAACAACTAGATATTGCAATCCTCAAGAGGTCGAAGTGGTAGAAACTTTACTCGACCATTCAATCGTCAAAGATATGACAGATCTTGGATTTAATGCTTTAATTGTAAAAAATTTGGCCATTACAGTTCTGAATGCAAATTTAAGAACTCTCAAGAAAATGGCAAATAAGTGAACTTTATAGAAAAATCCAAAGTGGATCAAGAACCAATCCTCCTGTTGGCATGAAAAGAAGAAGCGAGTGAAAGTAGCAACTCATGGTTTCTTGACGGTGGTGCAAGTAACCACATCTACGGAAGAAAATAAATGTTCGTGGAGTTGGATGAATCAATGAATGGAAATGACAATATTCAAGAGAGATCACAAGAAGAAAATACCCCACCCTCAACTCCTCAACTAGAGTCAAGTTTATCTATTTCTTCCATGGATGACAGATCAAATGAAAGGCCACCAAGGACACGGAGTTTGAGTGAAATTTATGCTCAAACAGAAAATACTAACAATGAGCACAGTTTATTTTGTTTCTTTGTCGACTTCGAACCTGTAAGTTTCGACTATGCAGTTCGTGACAAAAGGTAGAAAAAAGTAATGGATGAGGAGATTCAAGCTATTGAGAAAAATGACACATGGAAACTTACAACATTTCCGAATCAGCATAAAGCAATTGTTGTGAAATGGGTTTATAAAGCAAGGAAGAATGAGAAAGGTGAAGTACAAAGATACAAAGCAAGACTGGTTGCCAAAGGATACAAGCAAAGAGCCGGAATTAACTACAAAGAGGTTTTTGCTCCTGTTGTTAGATTGGATACTATTAGATTAATTATTGGTCTGGCTACTCAAAGAAAATGGAAAATTTTTCAAATGGATGTCAAATCTGCATTTTTAAATGGTTTTCTTGAAGAACTTTATATTGAACAACCATCGGGTTACATTATAAAGGGGCATGAAAATAAATTTTATAAATTGAAAAGGGCACTTTATGGTTTGAAACAAGCTCCAAGAGCCTGGAATTGGAGAATCGGCAAATATTTTCAAGAAAATGGTTTTTATAAGTGCCCCTTTGACCATGCTCTATATTTGAAGATGAATGACAATGGTGGTCTATTGATAGTTTGCTTATATATTGATGATTTAATTTTCACCGGAAATAACCTTAGCATGATTGGATATTTTAAGAAATTATGATTACTGAATTTGAGATGACAGATATTGGGCTTATGAATTACTTTCTTGGAATTCAACTTAAACAATGTGACGAAGGGATATATAGATATGCACAAATGGAGAATTGTAATTCTGTAACTACTCCGGTAGAATACAAGATAAATGGAAGATATGATGATTCTAGAGTGGATGCCACTTATTTTAAAAGCTTGGTTGGAAGTTTGCGTTATGTGACATGTACTAGACCTGATATTTTGTATGGAGTAGACCTAATAAGTCGGTATATGAAAGGTCCAAATAAAACTGACTTGAAGGCAGCCCAAAGGATTATTCGTTATCTAAAAGGCACATTGGATTGTAGACTGCACTATTCTCATTCAAATGAACTCAAGATTATTGGTTATTGTGATAGTGATTGGGGAGGTGACCTATATGATAGAAAAAGTACTATATGCTATGTATTTCATATTGGATCTACAGCTTTTACTTGGTGTTCAAAGAAGCAACCAATTGTTACATTATCTACATGTGAAGCCGAATATGTAGCAGCATCATCATGTGTGTGTCATGCTATTTGGTTGCGAATTGTGCTAAGGAATTTGCAGGTACCACAAGAAGGCCCTACAACGACCAAGGTCGACAGCTAATTAACAATAGTATTGGAAAAGAATCCAGTATTTTATGGAAGAAGCAAGCACATAGATAATTTCATTCCATTTGAGTGCATGTGAAGAATAATGAAGTTGAGCTTGTGTTTTGCAAATCAGAAGAACAAGTTGCAGACATTTTGACAGAGCCAACTAAAGACTGAAACATTTTGTTAATTAAGAATGTTACTTGGAATGAGAGTGACAAATTAAGAGGGGATGTTGAATATTAATTTGTCTTTTAGTGATTATGCTCATTCCTTCTCTCTAGAAGATTCATAAGTGGCGGTTTAACTAAACCGATGGGGTGCTTGGTGAAAAGAGGTGTACAATGTGACGGGGTGCTTGGTGAAAAGAGGTGTACAATGTGATGGGCCATGTGGCCCTTTGTAGACCATATGTATAGACAGTTAATTGAGTCTATAAATAGTAAGACATTATTGTGATGTAGTGTGTGTGTTGAGATAGAAAGGGTGAGTTAGGCATAAGTGAAAGATTGTGGTTGCTTAATTGTACTACAGCCTTGTGTTCTATTCTAAAGCAATAGTGAAAGTGTCGATTGATTCAATCCAAGCTTCCTATATATTTTTTGAGCAAAAACTTTTTTATTTTGTATTTTGAATTCTTTTTTGTTGCAACAAATATCTATCAGTTTTAAGATATCTTAATTGCTCTCCAATGCCCCTTTATATAATCCCGAAATCTTAGGCATGGAGATTCAACTTTCATCAACACCTCCAACATCATAACTCAGGAGTAGTTCAGAGAAAAATTCTTAGTAGAGCATTACCAAGAGATTTCTTTCATTTAGTTTATTGGTTGAAGAGGTTAAAAAGATTAGATATACTGACAATGGGTGTAAAAAAGGTAAGAAGAAAGGGTGTCATATGGGCTTCCAATGAAACGCTTTGGATAGGATGACTGGTAAGATGGTTGCACTTAATGGTGAACCATTCGATCGTGAGAGATCGAAAGACAAGGAAACGTTAATTAAGAAAACATACATGAGCTCAAGAAACTAATCGGGACATCTAGCTTTGGATGGGATGCACTGAGAGGTATGGTGACAACTGAGAACAAAGTTTGGGATGAATACATAGAGGTTAGTTCATAGTACCAATGCCTATTCCTTTATGGTATTTATACTATATACATAGCTAGAATACTTCGTACTACATGTCTATAGCTCTGTGGGAACACCTATGGGCTGCCAAGTTTAAAGGCAAAGAGTGCCATTATGTTGACGAGCTAGAAAAGATATTTGAAGACATTGTTGCTGACGAGAGGTGTAGTGAGACTTTTGTTAATGGAGGAACGGATGTAATGCACCTCTCTTTGAAGTGGATTACTCATCGACGTCATTAGACTCTACATGTGTGGATATTGTTGATGAGGATAGTGATTCATCTACGCCAGGCGATGCTCGAAGTACATCATCTAGGCAATCTAAGAGGCCCCACGCAAATACTCCCACTAAGCTGTCTAAAATTAATAGTACAAAGTGAATTAAAATTGCTATAAAATAGTTGGGCTACTTATTATAATTTTACTGCATTTGGGGGTTCTATATCGTCATTCTTGCTTCGATGACTTACTGGATTCTCATTCAATAAACTAATATCACCCCCAATATAAATTCTTCAATGTATAGATTAAAGTGGATAATTGCCAGGTCTCCAAGTTTGATAACTTGTAGGAGTTACCAAACATAGGTTTTCAGGCTCCCTCTAAATTCTATACATGTTACTACATATAATATTTTTCAATTCAAGGAACCAGAACATCCATCTTTACAGGGTGAAGAAGCTTTCAGGCACTAGTTGACATTCAGCTTCCAGTTGTCAAACAAACCCCTCGATGCAATGGCTTTGAAGCTAAAAGCACGAACACTAAATGATGATGTTACAATTCATAAGACAAAAAGACAAATGATGATGTTACAATTCATAAGACAGTAAACCATTTCTCCATGTAGAAATAGATTCATAGTTCACAATGGATTAAGTGATATCTTGAGACATTCAAATCCCTTATATTTATATTCGTAAGACATATCAAGTACCAAAAGTAACTGATTCGATTTATTAGTCGAGAAACCTTGGGTACCTGATAATACCATGATAAGATTGAAACAGAGAGAAAGACTTACTTTTTGATAGAAATTTCCCTGTAGTTGATCAAGAGTAGGAATGTATTTTTAATTAAAAAATATCTTCATACCTTTATTTTCTAACTTTCATTTCATAATAGACCCAAGGTTTTAAAAGATATCTTGGGGCATAAAAATTGTAGATTTTATTTCTTCCAATCCTCTGAGCTAATTTAAATCTGCTTTTTAGGCCAAACAAATCTAAAAATATATGTCTAAACATCTCTCCCTTCACGTTTTCTCTCTCCCCATCTGCCGAACCCATATTTCTCTCTCCCCATCTGCTAAACTCCTCTCTATATTTCCTCATTTTCTCTCCTCGTGTCTCTCACTCTCTCTCTTCTAGTGCTCCCCTAACTCTTTCTCTCTCCCTGTGATAGACAAATTGCAAAACCCAATCAATGATCAATTTGATAGATAAATTGTATAACCCAATTTGACTGCCAACTCATCTAAAAGTTCCAATTTGACTACCAACCCATCTGAAAGCTCCAATTCGACTACCAACCCATCTGAAAGTTCCAATTTGACTGCCAACCCATTTAAAAGCTCCAATTTAACTGCCAACACATCTGAAAGAGTAGAGGATGTGTTTTGAGAACCTTTCGAAGCTCCAACGTCACTCCCCGCCCATCTAAAAGAGCAGATGATGTGTTTTGGGAACCTTTGAAAGCTCAAAGAATATCTTTTGAGAACCATATCTACACTGGTTCCTGAAAATATTTATTGACATCCATTGAAGCTTTGTGCTCTATCTCTGTTCTCCATATAATTTTAAATGTTTATGCTGTGGAGAAAGTGCGGGAGACAAGGGGAGAGAAAAAGAATGGGAAAAAAGGAAAGCGAGAGAGGACAGGGAGAGAAAAAATAAGGGGAAATATAAGGACAGAGAGAGAGAGGGGGAGAGAAAAATAAGGGGAAATATAAGGACAGAGAGAGAGAGGGGGTTGGGAGACAGGGGAGAGAAAAGAATGGGAAAAAGGAAGCGAGAGAGGTCAGGGAGAGAAAAAGAAGGGAAAATATAAGGAGAGAGAGAGAGGGGGTTTTGGAGATAGGGAGAGAGAGATGGGGAAGAAGGCATAGGAAGAGAGAGAGTGAGAGACTGGGGGGAGCTAAAGAATGAAGAATACGGAAAGAGAGAGAGGACTGGGAGAGAAAAATAGTAGAATACAAAAAGAAAAAGAGTACTAGGAGAGAAAAATAGTGGAATATTGAAAGAGAGAGAGGACTGGTAGAGAAAAAATAGGAGAATAAGAAAGAGAGATGGGGTGAGAGAGAGAGAACGGGAAGAGAGAGAATGATGTAGAAAAAAGATACATTTTTTAAGTTTGACGGGAGGAGAGAGAGTAAAAGATGCAAGAAGAGAGAGAAAGAGAGAAGTTTGGGGTATATAGGTGAAGAGAGAGAAATGATTGGGTTTAGAAAGAGTATGTCTTTCTCACATTTGTTTAAGTTAAAAAATAGGTTTAAAGTAGCGGGGGCTAGAATATATCTTTTGAAACCTTGGGCTTATCAATAAATGAAACCTAAAAATAAAGAATATGAAGATATTTTCCCTTTTTAATTTATATAGAAATCTTACCAGATGCATGTGTAATTACGAAATATCAACCAGATCATCCTTCGAGGGCATGAAACATCGAATATCTCCAAATATGAATGATTTTGATCATTCCCAATATAATCAATGCATAATTTCCTTGCCTCATGCAATCCAAAATAAAAAATGAAAAGCAAAAGTGTATTAGATATGTAACGCCCTTGCAGATTCCAACTAGAATAAGTGACACAAGAAATCTCTAGTCTGTAACTGGTTTGAATCCATGTTTGAGAGCTTTGTTCCAAACCACATCAATCATATCCACATCAATGGCTCCGACTTCATGGTGCTTCCAACCTTCTAATAAATGAACCATACCTCCAGCATGGCATGCGTGTACGACGCCTCGACCCATCACATACTGCTTGTTAACAAAAGATTGATATAAATGATCAATAATCATCTCGAATTTCATTTAATAACTTAGATTACTTATTCCTTATGTTTCTTACCTCGCAGGATCCCAAGCCCTGAACATCTTCAGGCAATCTTATGGCCGCCATTTTCCCATATTTGCAATCTCTTCTAGATTCTGTGATCACCGGAATTGCAAATTGATGGAAATATGTTCCAGGGGGAGCCCATCTTTGGTCCCTTGCGGACATCCATTTACCCACAATCCAAGTCTATATTCAAAGAAATAAGAGTCACTGGTTTTAAATTCTGATGTTAAGAAAAAATTATCAGTGCTTCTTAATTGCTTCAACTGCCTATTCTACAGTTTTTGAGAAAAATATATATGGATAATTTCTTCACTCAATTATCAATCATGGCCTCACAATTTAAAATAGAATGGCATTTACTTAAGGGAAAAGTTTATATAGAGACGAGGCTCTAAACGATCAAATTAGAGCTTGACGAGGCTCTAAACGATCAAATTAGAGCTTACTTCAAAAAATTTGCTAGAAGAGGTTATTTTGATGCCCAAATATCCTCAAATTGATCATCTCGCCATCAAGATGCATTGACATGAGAAAAAAATGGATTTCAAAGTTTGGAAATGGTGTATTTTGTATCACATTTTTTGACTGTCAATTTTCAAGATTTTCAAGTTTTTATAGATGTCAATTTACACTATTTTTTAAGCTTTAAACTTTATAAATAAAGATGAAAATATATTTTAGGCTATCACAAAGATTTTCAGTATTGAAACCACATTTCTCGATACTATTTGAAGGTAGGCTCTAATTTGATTGTTTAGAGCCTAGGCTCTATACAAACTGCACCCTTTACTTAAAAAAGATTATCATTCTAAGCTACATTTTATAATGAAAGGTTGTTCCTGATAACAAAATGATACTTGCATTACAAATGCAAGTTGATATGGCACATTTACCGGGGGAAAAAAAAAAGAAAAGAAAAGATCGGTCACATCTAGGAATAGTTATCCTAATGCATTTCGACCTGCCGATTTCCTTTTCAATTTTGTGGAACACGAGTTACACTATCTAGAAAGACCTGCCTGCTAGAGAACTACTAAATTTTTCTCAAATAGGTCTTACACTATTTGAACCAACCTTGAAACAACTTATTGATCTGACCAAGGGTTAAGTGGTTACAAGTAGAGGGGAACCTTAAGTCTCACATAGAACCTGCGCAAGTAACCTTATGTTTTGTTATGTAAGCAGGAATTCTAGCATTGAAAAGCCAGGTTTGCAGCTCCTACAACTTAGCCACTAAGCCAAGAGTCGAAAAGTCCCAAATATGAATTATGACCATGTCTTTTTTGTCCGACCTCCAAAAAGATCTCTACAAGGAAATAACTATATTTTTCTGGCTCCTAAAAGAAAGGTTGAGACATTATCTCTGATAGACCAGGCCTAAAAAACAAGTATTTTGAAACATATTTCAGATCCCTATTTAACTGATCAAAAGTAAAATAGCAATAAAAAGGAATATAACAGCTCCATTACATACAAAGAAAGCAACATTACACTTGGGGCAAATTTCTTAAAAAGAGCTTAAGAAAGCACAAGAGCAATAATTCGCATTTGATTTTAAATTTTGGTCTATAGTAGCGAATGTCACCTTGCAGTTTTTGCCTTCGTCATACCGAGTCACATGGACAAGGAACTTGCGATACTCAACTGGGGCTTCGTGCAATATGCTCTCGAATCGTTTCTTGGAGTTTGTGAGCATCTATCAGAAACCAAATTCATGAAACATGAGAGAGACGGAGAGAAGTGTGTCGTATGCATGTTTGTGTGTGTATGTTTGAGAGAGAGAGAGAAAGAAAGGAAGAGAGAGAGATCTACCAAAACCCGAACTTTTCGAATGCAAAGATAGATAGCTATGGCTCTTCCCAGTTTAGATGTAGCCCCAGTCAAGAAAACATCATCCACCTTCTCATTGATCTCACGTAGAATGACTGCAGCAGTGAGAGTGTTTCCATGGACAACTCTCACTCTAAGATTGGGGTTTTTGTCAACAAATATCTTTCCCCCACCATTAAGTGCTTCACTCTGATTAATTCATTAAATTAACAAACAAAGTTACTTAAATAAACTAATCAAGAAACAAAAGAAATGGTTTAGGAGGTGAAGTATGCCCAAATACAATGACATGATAGTACCTTATTCAAAGCTGCCAAGCTTAAGACCTTAACTCCAGCTTTATCTGCACTTAAAATGGCCTCCTCAATGGTATTATTGATCTCATCTTTACAGAAGGGCAAGAAGTACTGCAAAATTGGGACCACTAAGGTTAGATAAGCTACTTTTTCTTGTTATTTTCTCTTGTTCTCATTCATTTCAATCCTAGAAAACCCATTTTTTCATGTGAAGTATTGGATGGTCAAGGACAACTTGTTTGGTTTTAGTTTGGATGGATAACAAAGGGCTTAGCCCTTTGTCATAATATTATTAGTTTGTTTTTACTAATCTAGAAAGTTTCTATTATAAAACAAAAAGCAGGTAGTGTAAAGACGAAATAAAAAGGTTTATCAAAATGCATCTAACTTATCAACTATATAATATATTACTCATTTTGAAGTAATCTAACTCATGATCATATGTATTTCTATAGAATTTTTTAAATTAAATTAAATAAAGTTGGTAATATGTTAAATAAGTGTTCTACTGAGTCTGTACAATGTAGACCTAGTACAACACCAATTAGGAAGGTGCAGAATTAGTTCAAGTGGAAGGCTAAAAAAGGGTAAATGATAGACCCAAAAGGATATGATTAGAAGTAGTGAGACAAAATATTGGGACTTATGTTCTCACTGAGGGTATGACCCTTAATAGAGTAGAATGGCAGACTAAGATTGTGTAAGCGACCCGAATTAGTAGGAAAAAGGTTCTGATGACAATAATGATGTTTAATAGTTCACCTCTTATGCGCATTCTTATAATTTTTTGTAAATAAAATTTACTCTTTCATACCACACTTTGAGATTAAAAAAAAAAAAGTAATTTACATACAGAAATAAAAAAAAGGAAAATACGAAATAGGCTAATTTTAGGCAAAAATTACATAGAAGGCCAGTCAACTCAAAGGTTAGTCAACCCATGTAATAAACTTAATATTGGATCAACCCATATTTTTTATTTTTCTCAAAAATTTTAGAGAGAAGCTATCTCAAATTTTAAATTTTAGAGAGAAAAAATATCTCAAATTTCAAATTTTATATATGTTGGTATTTTAGTCCTAAAAGAACCACTTTCTTACTTTGGGGGGTGGATACAAAGAAAATAGTATTGGGAGTTAATGTTGTGGTTTAAAAAGTATTTGGGGAGCACGTTAAGAAATTATGGTTCAGGTTTTCTATAATTTTCCTTAAAATTATTCTATTTTCTAGGATATGCAGTACAATTCCTCATTTTATTTCACCTAAATTTTCAATACAATGGAACAAGCCAGATACATTAAACGATACAGATTGATTGATAATGATGCGTCCCCTAATTTACCAAAATCACATCCTTGCAAGAAAGATATCCCTATCATTCATCAACCTTCATTAAAACTTCAACAACCTTCATTAAAACTTAAACCAACATTGGGACAGCAATAGAAACAGCTCAGATAACACTACAATTTTGAATTTTCAAAGCCGTTAGGACGGTGGAAATAGAAGGCTTTCTTTTGTTTTTTGTAGGGGTGGGGACCATAAATAATAAAATAAGCAGTCAAATCATTTTGTAGGCTTTGTATGAGGCTCCAATCTTAAACAATAAACGATAAGGAGCACTTCCAAATTTTGTCATAAGACGTAATTTTCGTGTCAAAGAATTTTAGGATGGCCCGAGAATCTATTTTTATTATTACGAATAAAATTTTAAACTCTACAAATCAAGCACATCTATAAGTATATGAAAATCTTGAAAATGGACGGCCCAGATAATGTGTTACAAGATGTATTATTTATAGCACCTTAAATATTTTTTTCCTTTTTATATATCCATATATCTTGATGTTATGATGATTAACTAGATGGTTTTCCAACATCAAAATAGTTTTTTCTGATGACTTATGAAGGTACAATTAAGGTGTCAAACTTACATAAACTTTTCTCTAATAAATTGATACACTCTATGTTCTACTTATGTTCTCATGGATTTTAAGGAATAATTTTTTTATCTCGAAGATAGCATTCTTAATAACTTAGAAAAGGCCATTTTTGGTGAATCGATGACCAAAAAGATAACTAAACGTGCTATGCATCAAAAAGATCACCTTTTTAAGTGAAAATGAAAAGGAAATAAGCTCTTTCATCTCCCTTGGCACTCAAACGTGAAACGTAACAAGAAGGCACACTTTTGCCATGCACCTGTCACACCTATTTCTCTCTCTCTCTCTCTCTCTCTCTCTCAACAAAAAGAGATTCATGTAATTTTTGTTGCCACGCATGTGACCAATATATCACGCATCTCCTAGGGTTGCGTCTTCATGCTTTTCACGGAAAATAGATTTGTTTTGTGTACAATATAATAAGAGTAATGATCTTATAAGACCTTCCCGCACCTATGTGCGTAAGATTCAAAGGATTACCATTAAATTTGACACAGATATCTAGAAATGTTAAGTCTCACACCCATGTGATATCTTTTTTAGATATATATAATAAATTAAATAGTGATCTTGTTGGGTCCTACATACATAGATATGGGAGGATCTCATAGGATCATTACTCTAATAATAATGACGACAACAACAACAACAACAATTATTACTATTATTATTATTATTATAGTGGTAATAATAATATTAACTATTATTATTATCATTATTATCGTTAATATTATTATTAGCAGCATTACTATTTTTATAGTATTTAATAATATATTATTATTATGTATATTATGATGTTATTGACGCGTGATAATATCATTTTTATAATAATATTATTATATATTATTAATTTTATATAATAATATTAATATTTACTATTTTTATAATATTATAAATTATTTTAATATTTATATTATTGTTGTTTGATTATTATATATCACATTAATTTACCAATAAATTATTATTGGTAATGTAAAATGATGACTTTCATCATTTGCTAGATTGAGTTGTTTGTTTATTAATGTGTGTGTGTATGTGTGATGGAAGGTATCTGTTTATTAATGTGTGTGTATGTTTGTGTGTGATGGAAGGTATTCTATTATGTATTATATAAAATAATATGCATTGCATATATTCTTAAGTAAATAAATAATTAAATATAATATATTGTATTATATTCTGTTGTGTCATATTACACTACAAGTTATACCATACGATATCATATCTCTCATACTTTTACAAAGTAACATTTTGCATAAACCAACTTTTATTTTCTTTTTGTAACTTTAAGTACCCTTATTTTGTCTTCCTTTTTTGCTTACACAAAATGTGATTATAGGTCCAAAACAATTGTCAAACGTATTCTTGTGGAAAATACTCATGATTGTGCATACTCTAGGATAGCACAAGCCATTTTTGTTCTTTTAAGTATAGATACTAGATACCCAAATATTCATATTGAACTTCAATGGGAACTTCTCTATTTATTGAGGCAATCCCGCATTGATCTAGTGGCCACTGGAGCCACAAAGGACTGTATAAGCGGATTCGTTTCTGACGATAACCTTCAAGCGTATCGTAGAGAGAGAGTATACCTGGAAGCCATATCTTGTGACACCCCAAGTCTGTTGCATCTTTTTTCTGAGGTGGTAAGAAGAGATGATCATGGTATTCCCCCTGAAGGACGACAATCCCAACATGAACAAAAATGCAATGGACCACGGTGGCACTAAGCATAACCTCATCTCACATGGCAAGGAACTGAAAGACCGCATCAGAAATGCATGATGCAACGAAGCGTACACGTCCACATTGTGAGCAAGGAACACAAAATCCGCTACTCTCGCTTCTTCACCTAATCAACAAATACAGTCTTCATAAATTAAGAGAATAACATATCATTTAAACATAGTTTCCACACTAGAAAGGAAAAGGATTTGAACAGCTCAATTTTCTCTTAACCACCTTTTTCTTTTTCTTTTTCTTTTTTTTTTTTCTCTTACTTTTTTTTTAATAAAATTGTTTATTGGGATGAAGAGAGGTCGGAGGTGGTGTAATGTGTGAAAATCGAGATCTCACAGATACGCGAATGTGTTTCTTGGCAAACACTCCAGAAAAAAAGGGCCGACCCAATTCGTGTTGCATATATGGTAAGGTCGTTTATTTTTTGTGCGAGGAAAGCTTAGTCTAACTGCCAAACACAAACTTAGGTGACGGGATGGGGGGCCATTTACTGGGTCCTAAATTAAAAAAAAAACTTTTGAAGATCATGACAAACCCCAAGCTATCAAATTTGAAACACAAGCTAAAGGTGGATATGATCTTGTACTAGAGGCAAATACCGTTGTACTATTTAGACCCTACTTTGTATAGGGGAATCTAGTCTACTTTCTTGGTTTGTATTGGGAGGCTATGCTTTAATTTTTTAGGAAAAATTATTGATACCTACTTAAGGCACTTTGTAGACATTCTACCTATCTATTATTTTTAGTGTCACACCCATAACTCAATTGTTGTTTTTTTTGTTTTTATCCTAATTAAAAAATTAATGTTTTAAGTACTAACCTAACATTCCCCTCCCTAATCCTACCTGTTAAATCTCTCTTTCTCTCCAATATCAATCAAAATGTTCATCGATTACTAGAAGCCAGTCCGACGCAGTTTTGTGCTTGACCACATTTTAATGAGATAAAGAGATATATATATATATATCGGGAGGGGAGAGAGAGATTCATATCAAGAGGGTAGAAAGAGAGAGAGAGAGAAGAGAGAGAAAGAGTTTTAATGGATAGAGTAAGAGAGAGAAAAGACAGTTTAATTTTTAAAACAAAAACTTTTTAACTAGCTAAAAGTAAGAAAAAGTGTAATTGAATTATGGATGTGATACTAAAAATACTAAAAGTGGAATGTATTTTAGGGGATGTCTGTAATTTTTTAAATTATTTAAGCATCAAAAGATACAGGCGACTGAGAAGGACCTTTGCTGTTCTTCCTTTGGAGATCCCACGATTTAGGGTTGAGAGTGTGAAATAGGGCGTCGTAAAGGGGCATGGAAAGGCAGAAGTTGGTGTCTTGCTCCTGATGATGTAAGCTGTGGTATCTGCATTTGTCAAAATAATCAAAACTGGAGATTAATGCATAGCCAAAAAGTTAAAAGTTAATGGCTAATCCTCATTCACTTCGGAAAAGGGGTTGGCATCATGGTGGTAGCATCTCCACACCGTAGTCACCACATTGTGGTTTTTATTCTCGTTGACATTATCTTATGGATGCTTTCAAAAAACTCCTAAACTATTTGAAAAAATTAACTCGTAAACTATTTGAAACGCTTTCAAAAATTAACTCCTAAACTATTTGAAAAAACGAGTAGGGGTTTATCTTCCTCACTGAATTACCCAAAAAAAAAAAAAAATCATATTCACTTGGAGATGTAAATTTAGAAATAGAGAAGGAAAATAACTTTCACAATGGTACATGCATCAAAAAGAAAACCATAGATAAAAAATTCAAAAATACTATTGAAAAATAATAAAATTCAAACTAAAATAAAAAAAAAATATAAGTCCATAAGGCAGAAAAAATATATAAAACATAGACTTAAAAAAAATTGATTAACAGTTGGAGCCATTTCAAAAAAAATCCAGAAAAGTGGAAATATAAAAATATGTCATATTACCTAAAAAAACAAAAACTCACAGATCAGAATAAAAAAAACTGAATCACATATAAAAAATTTTATATATTGATCAATAATTTACTATAAATTTGATATATTCTTTTTTAATTACCCTAGATTTACTCAGCTCGACGAGGACCAAGTCCAGGTCGACTACAATTTTTACCCACTTTTAAGAAATTCTAAAAAAACACTAAATTATCTAAAATTAAACAACATCCAAAGAAATTTGTGTCCAGATAGAAACACAAGTGACACATTGGTCATTTTAAAAAATCAATGGTCGATTTTGTCTCTTTCGTATTGTTATTTCGTTTATTTGAAATAAACGAAATATTGCGCGAAATTTCAGGCGGTGGAAGAACGATGGTGACTTCGCCAACCAGTTGGTGTTAACGCCAGTCCAACCAATCACGTTCCAAACATAATAGCTGAAATGACCATTCAGGCCAGCTTTTCCTTTGCAATTATTATTGCTCTGATGAAATATGTAGTGAGAAAAGTTTTCTTTTTTTTTTTTCCTCCTATTGTAAATTTGAAAGTTAGAAGATTTATGCCACGTGGGTGCATATTGTCCGTTCATTCCTTATCTCGAAGGACTTTTAGGACCCTAGCTCTTGAGATATAACTTCCTCAATCTAGCTAAGAAGAATATGGAGCTATAAATTTAGTCTTTTGAAAATGAAAGTCTTGAAAATATGTAGCGTTGCAAATCGTCAAGCGCTATCTAATTAAGCTCGGGCTCTTTTCCTATAAGTTTTGTCCTTTGAAAATATTAGTCCACTGATTCTAAACCAGATCTGAATTCCTCATGAGTTACGCTACAAGCTCCGAACCAGTGTTTCAAATCTAGGATTGGTGGGGTAGATTATTTATCCACAAATCCACGTCAAATTGTTGCATCAGCAATCACAATCAAATTTGGATCGATCTGAATCGGTGATTGAGAAAAATATTAAAATTAAACAAAATAAAATCAAAATCAAAATATAGGTTGGGGATTTAGCAGCGACCTAAAAAAATTATTCGATAAACTTAAAAAAAAAAAAAATCAAGGGGGCGAATCAAGCTAGAACCCTTGGCATTGAGAAACCGGCTCAGTCCCATCAGATTCCCATCTGAATGGATGATACAGATCAAAAATCACTGCTCCAAACAAAAATGAGAGGACTAAGGTGTTACTAAGTGCAGGTGAGCCTCCTTTACGTAAACTTAGTTGTTTTCCAAGGATTAAAAATATAAAGATAAAAACAACACCAAATGCCGAACCTAAATATAGTTGCAAAGGAATCATAATAATAATTTTAGGTTAGTTACCTACTTTACAGTACTGAAATATTGAATTGATATTGTGGCCTTTTTGGGGTGATCAATATCTGTTCATTTGAATGCAAGATATTTGCAATCAATTTAGCTAACACGCCATGTAAATGATACTCTTGAAAATGATTTATGCGCCTCTTTCCCAGGTCAACAAAAAGTGAACTATACATCTAGTTCTCTTTCATATGCAATTGAATTTGAATTTGAATTTATGTCTCTTTTTATCTTTCATATGCAATGGAATTTGAATTATGCCCCTTTTGCTCTTTCAGATGCAACTGTTCAATCTAACATGAGGCCATTATTATCTGAAAAAATATATAAAGAGATGATTTATTTTTAATATAAAGAGGCCAGAATCACTGTTATCGTCAGATTTTAAATCAAGTGGTTGTAAGAGCGTCATTGACTAGACTCAAAAGTTGAAAAAAATTCCCAAACCTCACGACACACTAGAAGCTTTTCAATTTGACATCTAATAGTTAGAAGCAATTGTGTGCTCTCTCCTTGTAATACAGATAAATAGTCGCATACGGATACAATCTTTTATTATCTCTATATTTCGATTGTGCAATGCAGTAGGCCCTTTGTACATCAAAAGACAAAAAACAGAAAACCCACAATGAAAAGGGAAAATTTTACTTACGTTGGAGAGTAAATAAGATATCTTATGAATGGGAAGCAATCGAAGAGCTTGGCAGGAATAACTTCAACATTGCAATGGCCTAGGGACCTCAAGAAGTCAAAACCCAAAATATAAAGATAGATAAGGCCTGTAGATGTGCCTCCAAGCCACATAGAACCTAGAAGAGGGATCCCCATAACCATACTGAGGACCATGTGCTCTAGTAGACTTGCATTTCCAGCTGCAAAACCCATATATTATTAAAATATCTCACCTTAAAGACCACATAGTGTACATATAAGGAGCAAAAGAAGGACCCAATAAATGATGTGAGTATAACATTTAAATAAAAAAGAAAGCCCCAATAAATGTCCACACTGTGCCCAACAAAAAAATAAATGTACCAAAATATTTTCTCTGCATCTTTCACCAACTTTTAGGCACTTTTATTAGAGAAAAGTGCCACACCTACCCTTGGCATAATGTGAGTGCAAGGAGATTGCCCTTGAGACATTACCTATGGTATTTTAATATCTTTAGTTTAAAACCTACCCTTTTTCTATTATGAAATGAGATCTTTTTAGTAGTTTAGTGTAACTACAGCCACATAATTGATGAGGGGTCTAAAATAGTACAATTAAAATTTGTTGAACAACTGGAAAAATCAAGACTATATTTTAAGGGAAAAGTTTATATAAGGTTGCAACCCTAAAATATAAACTCACAGATGCACCTTAAATATCTATCGGAAATGTTGTTTTAATGTTGAATAAGCCCTCTAATCGATCATCTCGACATTGAGATATATGAATATGAAAAAAAAAAAAAATTTTGAGTCCCGAAAATAGTGCATCTTGTAACATATTATCTAGACCGTCTATTTTCAAGATTTTCATATATTTATAGATCTACTTGATTTTAACTATTTTTGGAATTTAAAATTTCCTAATTAGGTATGAAAATAAATTTTAAGATAAGACTAATAAGTTTTTACAACAAAATTACATGTTATGATAAAATTTTAAGGTGCACCTTAATTGGATTGTTTAAGGTTGCATCTTTATAGAAACCGCACCCATACTTTAAAGGGTGTGGTTTGAATAGACCCTAGGCTCTAAACAATCAAATTAGAGCCTACCTTTAAATAGTATCCAGAAATGTGGTTTCAATACTGGAAATCTTTGTGATAGCCTTAAAATATATTTTTCATCTTTATTTATAAAGTTTAAAGTTTCAAAAGTGGTTTAGATTGACAGATCTATGAAAACTTGAAAATCTTGAAAATTGATGGTCAAAAAATGCATTACAAAATACACTATTTTCAAAACTTGAAATCAATTTTTTTTCTCATGTCCATGCATCTTGATGTCGAGATGATCAATTTAAGTATTTTTGGGCATCAAAATAATCTTGTCTAGTGAAATTTTTGAGGTAGACTCGAATGTGATTGTTTAGAGCCTCGGCTCTATATTAACTTCTCGCTACTTTACATAGGGAAAAGTTTATATAGAGCCGAAGCTTTAAACAATCAAATTTGAGCCTACCTCAAAAATTCACTAGAAGAGGTTGTTTTGATGCCTAAATATCTAGAAATTGATCATCTCAAACATCAATATGCATAGACATAAGAAAAAAATGGATTTCAAGTTTTAGAATAGTGTATTTAGTAACGCATTTTTGGATCGTTAATTTTCAATATTTTCAAGTTTTCATAGATCTGTTGATTTATACTATTTTTTCAGCTTTAAACTTTATAAATAAATATAAAAATATATTTTAAGGCTATCATAAAGATTTCCAGCATTGAAACTATATTTCTCGATACTATTAGAAGGTGGCTCTAATTTGATGGTTTATCGACTTACATAACTATTCAAAACTATCCGAATATTGATTTTGATAAGTTTTCATCAAATTCCATTATTTTTACTCTAAATCACACCTACCGAGGTATCGCTTGGGGATCTTGGACCATTCTCCTCAATGATGGTTTTCAATACGGGTTTTTTACGTACTTGAACTTACCTACCCAATAGAGTACTTAAATTCGTTAAACACAGAAAGGGCTCCACCGTCCGTTCTCTTCATCTAACGTTGGAAATGCACTGTTTTTCTGGTGATGGATATGTACCTCTCTCTCTCTCTCTCTCTCTCTCTCTCTCTCTTCTTACTTACTACTACGTCTACGTATAGTAGTAGTAATAAGTAAGTAAGTAAGTAGTAGTAGTAGTAGTACGTACGTACG
>NW_006497417.1:697197-716556 GCF_000471905.2 Amborella trichopoda
ACGTTAACTAACACGAAGGGACGTCCTACCGTACCGTTCCGTTCTTCTACTACTAACGTTAGGTAAGTAGTCACTCGTTTTCTTTGGTGATGAGTATGTACTCTCTCTCTCTCTCTCTCTCTCTCTCTCAGTTCTTTCTATCTATGCATGTACATGAAAATAATAAATGGAGATGGGATTTAGTGCACCTGTGAAAGACTGGGTTTCCACAGAGGAATGGTGGAGAGAATGGTAATGGTTGTAGAGGCATTTGTATGAGTGAAAGGCTCTGTGGAAAAAGTAATACAGAGGTTCTGCAACGGCAGCATGTATGGCCATTGCACAAAGGAATCCATTTAAATTCCACAAAGGAAAGCTCTCTGAAAACCAGGAGATACGGCAAAATAAAGCAGCCATCACTGCCTGAAGAATAATGAAATTATCCCTGCACCAAAGTCGAAGAAAAATGGAAAATAAGTACCAAAAATGAGATTTGGGGTGAGATAATTTAGGGAAATTTTCAGTTGGGGTGATTTGTATTGAGAATTACCAGTCCCACTCTCTATCAATCTGCTGAAAATCGACCCCTTGCTTCATAATCCTGTGTTTTTCCGCCAAGAAATGTATAGAAGAGTAAGAGAACCACAACTGGTGAATAAAGCATCTAAGTGTTGAGATTAGGAGTATGTGGAGACACCAATCCTCTTTTGCTTGATAATTTTTCCCCCAATGTCTCAATCTCACAGTCTCTGCAATTAGTGGTCCATATAGAACATACTGCTCCAACACAAACAGAAAAAAAAAAAAAGTTAGTGAGAGAGAGAGTATAAATGGAAAGGAAATCCAAATCTAGAGAGAGAAATGCCTTGAAGTTGCCCAGGTTTGCCCAAGGCCAAGAAGAGAGGAAAGGCTTCTCCATGACTGTGGGAATCTCAATGGAGAGGCTTCCTTTTAGGTGGGGCTGGGTTTCTCTCTCTACAACAGGCTCATGTATGTTTGGTTTCTCTCTCTACAAAAGGCTCTATCTATGTTTGTTTATATATAAAATTAAACATTCATGGGTGATAAAGATCTAGGTGGATGGGCAACTTGGGTCTCTCTCTATTCATGCAAGTTGGCCTTTTGTTGGCCTTACAAAGGCAAAAGAGAAGGGCACATAATGCTAATCGGTTAGCAATCATTATCGCCTTCTTAAAATGATTCATCGCTCAACCCTCCCAACAGACAATGGGGTGGATGGAAACATGGCACTCTGCAAATGGAATTAGAATAGCGTGAAAGAGATGGAGATAGTAAGAGAGGAATCTTTTCTTGGATTAAGACATAGGAGAGGCCCTCCAAGACGTCCTTAAAAAGAAAATTGGCCCTTGCAATTAGGGAGTGTTTGATAACAGGAAGACATTTCGTTGAGAAGTTCTCAGTACTGTTCAAGTTCCGTGTTTGATAAAAAAAAGGAACTTCGTATCACAACTTTCCATCTTCCCGTCTCGCGTTAAAAAAAAGTTATGTCCTAAAGGTCGGAACTCAAAATAGGAAGTTTGTTACTTCATACCCTTTCGATAACCCTTGGCTCTTTACACGCCATCACCGCTGAGAACCCCTTCTCCGCTGAGTACGCGTTCTCCGTTGAGGACGCCTTCGCCGTTGAGCACCCATTCGCTGCTAAGCACCCCTCTCTTCGCAGCACGAACCCTCTGTTCTTCGAGTTTACCCGTTGATCTAAGGTATGCTATTGACTCTGATTTTTGTAATAATCTTTCTTTGTAATCTTTCTCTCTCTATCTCTTCTTCGAGTTTAAGGTTACTTGATCTTTGAGCTCTGATCAGAGTACGTATACATTAAAAACTTTATTGAGCTCTGATCAGAATACGAATACATTAAAAACTTCATTGAGCTCTGATCCAAGTTTTCAAGAGCTTGGATCTCCTAGATTTGAGCATAAAAACGAAAACTATTTCTATGGCTTCTCCTTAACTATTTCTAGGGCTTTCTGATATTCTCTCTGATCAATTAATTGATTTTTAAGCTTTTATCTGAGCTTAAACATTGGAAATCTCTAGGGTTTTATGGGTTTGTTCGAGTCATTACACGAAATTTAAGCTTGTTTTTCAGCTTATGCTATATTTCTACTTCTTCTTCTTCTTTGTTCCCCTATTTTTGTGGTGGAATAGCTCTCCCTGTTGTGATATTAGTTCTTAGTTTATTGTACTCATATTTAATCCATGAATCTAGTGGTTCTACACTGACTCTTCATTATTGCATTATAATTTCTCATTTAATTTATGTCTCATATCATGATAATTGCTCTATCTTATGTAACTGCAGATGATTGGTGTTACTGTTTGGATTATGGCAAAATTTGCCAGTGGAATATACTTCACAATTCCATGGATTAATTTATCTTTTTCTTCTGTTTTATAATGTCTTAAAATGAGTTTTAGATTGAACTCAAACTAAATAGGGAAAAAACAAAGCTGTGAAACAAAAGATAAAAGAGAAGCAAAAAAAGAATAACAGGATGCAACAAACTAATTTGTAACTACATAATCCTTGTTGAATTGATTCATTTCATTATCTTTTTTGGAGTTCAATAGGCTTGGTTATTTAATAAAACAAGGCCCCATTCAGATGGCCAAACAACTTCAGTAAGAAAGGTAGTTTAAAAGAGATCTGGAAAGAAGTCTTTTTTCCCACTATTGGGGCCATTTAAATGTAGTTTAAAAGAGATCTGGAAAGAAGTCTTTCTTCCCACTGTTGGGGCCATTTCTGGAAAAAGTGGAGTTGCATAATGGGCTCGCCATACATAGTAGTGGGCAATGCTCCACTATTTTTTTCTCCTAAATGAGAGGGGGAGAAATCAATTTTAATCCTTTTCAACTAGCATGTCCAAACAGGCCTAAGATATTAGATTATGTATATAGTAATTGTTTTTATTTACTCTGAGATTGTATGATAATTTGGCAATGATATCAAAACTATGTGCATGCTATTGGTGTTCGATTCAATTCCCAGAACTAGTGCTCAAGTTATTACAGGTTATTGTTGAATATATTGATTTCGTACTGCTTGCATTGTGCATGTGTGTTTGAATGGGCTAATTTCTTAGTTCTTGCATTTTTAATTATGTATGTTTAAACTATTACAGGTTATTGTTGAAAGGGTTGGTTTTGTACATGGTTTTCTTTATGGGTGCATGAATTGTGAATGTTGCTTGATATAGATGCATCAGTACTGAATATATGTAGTGCTCAAGTTATTGCAGGTTATTGTTGAATGGGTTGATTTCTTACTGCTTGGATTGTGCATGTGTGTTTGAATGGGTTGATTTCTTAGTTCTTGTATTTTTAGTTATGTATGTTTAAACTATTACAGGTTATTGTTGAATGGTTGGTTTTATACATGGTTTTCTTTATGGATGCATGAATAGTGAATGTTGCTTGATACAGATGCAACAGTGCTCAAGCTATTACAGGTTATTATTGAATGGGTTGATTTCTTATTGCTTGCATTGTGCATGTGTGTTTAAATAGGCTGATTTATTAGTTCTTGAATTTTTAATTATGTATGTTTAAACTTTTACAAGTTATTGTTGAATGGGTTGGTTTTGTATATGGTTTTTTTATGGATGCATGAATTGTAAATGTTGCTTGATACAGATGCATCAGTGTTGAATATAAGTAGTGCTCAAGTTATTACAGATTATTGTTGAATGGGCTGATTTCTTACTGCTTGCATTGTGCATGTGTGCTTGAATGGGCTGATTTTGTACATGGTTAGTTCTTGTATTTTTAATTATGTATATTTAAACTATTATAGGTTATTGTTGAATGGGTTGATTTTGTACATGGTTTTCTTTATGGATGCATGAATTGTGAATGTTTCTTGATATGGATGCATCAGTGCTGAATATATGTAGTGCTCAAGTTATTACGGGTTATTGTTGAATGGACTGATTTCTTACTGCTTGCATTGTGCATGTGTGTTTGAATGGGTTGATTTATTAGTTCTTGCATTTTTAATTAGGTATATTTAAACTATTACAGGTTATTGTTGAATGGGTTGGGTTTGTATATGGTTTTCTTTAAGGATGCATGAATTGTGAATGTTGCTTGCTACAGTTGCATCAGTGCTGAATATAAGTAGTGCTTAAGTAATTACGAGTTATTGTTGAATGGACTGATTTCTTACTGCTTGCATTGTGCATATGTGCTTGAATGGGCTGATTTATTAGTTCTTGCATTTTTAATTAGGTATGTTTAAACTATTACAGGTTATTGTTGAATGGATTGGTTTTGTACATGGTTTTCTTTATGGATGCATGAATTGTGAATGTTGCTTGATACAGATGCACCAGTGCTTAATATAAGTAGTACTCAAGTTATTACAGGTTATTGTTGAATAGGCTGATTTCTTACTGCTTGCATTATGCATGTGTGTTCGAATGGGCAGATTTATTAGTTATTGTGTTTTTAATTATATATGTTTAAACTATTATAAGTTATTGTTGAATGGGTCGGTTTTGTACATGGTTTTCTTTATGGATGCATGAATTGTGAATGTTGCTTGATACAGATGCATCAATGCTGAATATATGTAGTGCACAAGGTATTGCAGGTTAATGTTGAATGGGCTCATTTCTTACTACTTGGATTGTGCATGTGTGTTTGAATGGGCTGATTTATTAGTTCTTGTATTTTTAATTACGTATGCTTAAACTATTACAGGTTATTGTTGAATAGGTTGATTTTGTACATGGTTTTCTTTATGGATGCATGAATTGTGAATATTGCTTGATACAGATGCATCAGTGTTGAATATAAGTAGTGCTCAAGTTATTACAAGTTATTGTTGAATAGGCTGATTTCTTACTGCTTGCATTATGCATGTGTGTTTGAATGGGCAAATTTAACGGTTCTTGTGTTTTTAATTATATATGTTTAAACTATTACAAGTTATTGTTGAATGCGTTGGTTTTGTACATGGTTTCTTTATGGATGCATTAATTGTGAATGTTGCTTGATACAGATGCATTAGTATTGAATATAAGTAGTGCTCAAGTTATTATAGGTTATTGTTGAATAGGCTAATTTCTTACTGCTTGCATTGTGCATGTGTATTTGAATGGGTTGATTTATTAGTTCTTGCATTTTTAATTAGGTATGTTTAAACTATTACAGGTTATTATTGAATGGGTTGGTTTTGTACATGATTTTCTTTATGGATGCATGAATTGTGAATGTTGCTTGATACAGATGCATCAATGTTAAATATAAGTAGCACTCAAGTTATTACAGGTTATTGTTGAATAGGCAGATTTTTTACTGCTTGCATTATGCATGTGTATTTGAATGGGCAGATTTATTAGTTCTTTATTTTTTAATTATATATGTTTAAACTATTATAGGTTATTGTTGAATGGGTTGGTTTTGTACATGGTTTTCTTTATGGATGCATGAATTGTAAATGTTATGCATCAGTGCTGAATATATGTAATGCTCAAGTTATTGCAGGTTATTGTTGAATGGGCTGATCTCTTACTAGTTGGATTGTGCATGTGTGTTTGAATGGGCTGAGTTATTAGTTCTTGTATTTTTAATTATGTATGCTTAAACTATTACATGTTATTGTTGAATGGGTTGATTTTGTACATGGTTTTCTTTGTAGATGCATGAATTGTGAATGTTGCTTGATACAGATGCATCAGTGCTGAATATAAGTAGTGCTCAAGTTATTACAGGTTATTGTTGAATGGGCTGATTTCTTATTGCTTGTATTATGCATGTGTATTTGAATGGGCTGATTTATTAGTTCCTGTATTTTAATCATATATGTTTAAACTATTATAGGTTATTGTTGAATGGGTTGGTTTTGTATATGGTTTTCTTTATGGATACATGAATTGTGAATGTTGCTTGATACAGATGTATCAGTGCTGAATATATGTAGTGCTCAAGTTATTGTAGGTTATTGTTGAATGGGCTCATTTCTTACTATTTGGATTGTGCATGTGTGTTTGAATGGGCTGGTTTATTAGTTCTTGCATTTTTTATTATGTATGCTTAAACTATTACAGGTTATTGTTGAATGGGTTGATTTGGTACATGGTTTTCTTTATGGTTGCATGAATTGTGAATGTTGCTTGATACAGATGCATCAGTGCTGAATATATGTAGTGCTCAAGTTATTGCAGGTTATTGTTGAATGGGCTGATTTCTTACTGTTTGCATTGTGCATGTGTATTTGAATGAGCTGATTCATTAGTTCAAGCATTTTTTATTATGTATGTTTAAACTATTACAAGGTATTCTATGTATGTTCAAATGTCCTGTGTCATTATAATCTTGCTGAGAGAGAGAGAGAGAGAGAGAGCACAAAGCATATGTGCAATTTCTCTATGTCTCTTGTGCAGATCATGTATACATTATTATGAGAATCATTCTCTTGTGCGAAATTGTTAGTGTAAAACCCCTAAGTTCTCATAATTCATGACTCTCTCTCACAATTATCTCTTGAGATGGATGAGTGGTGATGTAAGGAATGATAAAATTCGATAATTGTATAATGTATATTGGCTCATAGTCCATAATGATGTGTGCAATGGATATATATTGGCTCATAGTCCATAATAATGCCATAGCGACGTAGTTGTGGGAGGCCTACCTAAGTCGCTAGCACTTGTAATTAAACATTGTAGCTTCTGTGTATTGGATGTGAATTCTCCTTGGTAAATTATGAATGTTTAATGTTCTATGAATCTATCAATACGAAAACTCCAGTATGGCTATTGTGAAACTGTCCATGCAAATGTGGTAAATTGATTGTACTGGTTTTTTGTTGTAATTTTCAAATGCTATTTGTTCTATCTTCAAGTGTAGATGAGATTTTGGGATCAGAACTTGGTACAAACTACATGTCTAATTTGGAAAGCATATAAGGTTTTAAATTTTACCTTTCTTTCAACTACATGCTCGATTATTTGCGATAAAGGCATCCATCGCAAGAGCTTTTGCTGACACTTCCCCATCTTAGATTTTGATTCTATTGGACAGATTTTACTGCAAAACCAGTTCCCAATCCAGCTTTCATTCTTACTTGGTATTCATTTTGATTCCCTTTCCATTTCTCAAAATGATATAGCAATTTCCTTTGCAGTTAAAGTCATTTGCAGTGCCTGAACTAACCATAAATAATATCTTCTTAGGCACATTTGAAAAGAAATGCATTGTTTAATTCAATGAAGGTCTTTTTCTTAGTTTTTTTATTTGATTTTGAGGTGTTCTTCTTAAGTGTAATTGACCATCATCTCTCTTGATGTAATTGAATCATATCTTGACCAAATTTATCAATTTAGAGATGATCACATGTTGTGTGTAATAGATTAACACCACAGACAGATACATGTTGTTTTTGCATCAAAGGAATGCAACAAAATGGGCATTTGCTGAATTTATACACTTTATAATGCCATATAAACTATTTAAGGGACATTATGAGAATTGTTTGAGAAATTCGATTACTTTAGATTTTTCTAGTGATCTACTTGTGTAGAATTTCGAGTTTGTTCTTCATAATAGCCTTTTGACTCTAGGAGAAGAGACAAGCTCAAATAGTAGAGATTGATGGTCTTATAACAGAGTTTATGCATATTATCGTATGGTTGGATGACTGGCTTAGGCATGGCTTAATTCAAGCTTGAATCACCCAACTTGAGCTTCAATTGATTAAGGGAAGGTGATACGCGAGCTTGTGTTTGCTTGACTTGTTTACTTAAACAAGCTCCTAAGTGAGTCAAGTCCATCCATAGAAAGCCAATCCATATAAAATGAAATTTGAAACGATGTATAAATTAATATGGGAATCATTCTCTTGTGTGGAATTGATAGTGTAAAACCCCTAAGTCCTCATAATTCATGACTCTCTCTCACAATTCTCTTTTGAGATAAATGAGTGGTGATGTAAAGAATGATAAAATTCGATAATTGTATAATGTATATTGGCTCATAGTCCATAATGATGTGTGCAATGGATGTGTGGGGTTCAATGATTATATATAATATAATAGCTTTGTTCTCTCCCTATTTTAGGATGGATCCAAACACATCATCAAGCATAGCGATTGAGATTATACGATCCAAGAGGAACTTGCAATGGACACAGGCAGAAGATGATCATTTCATTGAACTTATGGAAAAGGAGAGTAGAGTTGTATCCAAAGCAAGCGAGGGGGGGGTTTAAAAAGGTTCCTGGAAACAGATGGTAGAAGCAATGGCAATTAAGTTTGGGCCAATAAAAAAAAAAGTAGGTTAAAGAGCAAGTACAAGTTCTTCAAAATCATGTACAGTGACATAACAAAACTTATGAATGTATCCAAGTTTGGATGGGATGAAAGGAGGAAGATAGTAACAGCCGAGAGTGCAGTTTGGATTGACTTCTAAGCGGTATGTAATTACTCATTTGCATAGGCTTAAAAAAATTTGAATATGTTTAAATATGAATATCGCTAAAAATAATTTATGACCTTTTATATGCAGGAGAATGAATGGGCAAATAAATATCATAACAAGACTTTGCCCCTAATATTCACTGCTAAGTAAGATCTATGAAGGCAACACAACAGATGTGACATACAAATCGACTGGGGGTGGCATTACCATTGAGCCAGAAAGGCCCGAAACTGCATTCTCTAATGACCCTCCCCGCAGAAGTCCAGGTCCAATCTAGCTCATCCTCATCTGATGACCAAGTATCATTTGGATCAAAAAGATGACGGACCCATACTCCGATAGGAACACAATGCCAATCAAAGGAACCCACCTTCGATGACTCCATGACTAAAGTTATGATAGAGGTGGCCGAAAGCATTAAGATGCTAGCACGTGAAACTGCAGGTAACAACAGTACTCCTATGGTAGATGGTCCATCCAAGGTTAGGAGAGACGCCTTTAAGATTGTTGAAGACACGTGGAGAGCAATTGAAGTTGGTGATAATGCCTTTGTAATGGCGGCAAGGATCTTTCAAGATTCTACAAAGACAGAGATATTATTAAACTTACCGCATCAAAAGATACGACAGGCTTACTTGGACGAATACCTCTAAATACTTGATTGACTATGTTTACTTTATGGTTTCCATGGTATAAATATGTATGTGGACGACTTCTTTCATTTGTAATTTGATGGCTTCTTTCGTTTTAATATCAAAGATTGCTTCATGGTTTTCGTTATGGATGTGGATGGCTTCTTTGATGATATGGTTTGATAAAGATTACTTTATGGTTTGCATAAATTCTTTCATTTCTATGTGGATGGTTTCTTTCAATTTAATGTCAAATGTTGCTTCATGGTTTTCTTTATGGATGTGGATGGCTTCTTTCATATTATGGTTTGATTAAAAATATTATTTTAATTTAATATGGGTGCCTTCTTCTATTTCTATTATGGATCCCCAACGGCATCGGTTGGTGGTAATATTTTTTGTTGCATATATAATGTGGTGCATTGTATGTTGGTATATCACTACACAAAAAAGAGAATGCGTGTTCATACTGCGATTTTTACTAGGGCCAATTATGTCCAATACTTGCTGTCATGACACCCTCGTAAGTGCTTCGACCAATTACGAATGGAAAGTTATGTTTTTATCAGTCTATATAATTTGTTAAAAGAGAGGACAAACATTACAGATACAAGATATTTGGCAGTTGATGAACAAGTAGCCATATTTTTAAGCACTGTCACACTCAATCAACGAAATAGGGTGGTCTAAGAACGATTCCAACATTCAAGGCAGACCATAAGTTACTACATCCATAGAGTTTTACAAGCTACTTTATAATTAGAGCCCTTGTGCCTGCAACCAGCAAGCAATAAAACACCCGCCCACATTGCTAGTGATACACTAGAATTTTACCGATATTTCAAGGTATGTGAGTGTCAAGTAATTCACATTGTTGTTCTCACATCCATTGAGAATTAATATATAATAGTATGATTGTTTTCTCTTAATAGGATTGTGTCGAAGCTATTGAAGGGACTCATGTCCCTGCTCGAGTTCATAGTCGATTGCATAATCGTTTCCAAAATTATTTCGAAGACTTTTTCTGTTTAGAATCTCTTTGCTCATGACATAGGGACTTATGGTTTCACTAAGAATATAACCCTTAATAAAGTAGAATAGCATACTAGAATTCAAGTAGCTTACCCTAATTAATGGATAAAAGACTTTTATGATGATGACAATAATGAATCTCTTTGCTCAAGATTTGGGTTGTGTTGGTTGAGTTCAGAGTGAGTTACATGGTTTTTTAAAACATTGGTTAAGAAAAAGTTAAGATGTATCCTGAATAACTAACATGATAAGGTTTTTTAAGCCAGAATGTTATAGTTGCGGTTGGTTTCTATATGCGCTTCCATTATGTACTTGCAGGTTAGGAAGGATCTGTATCAAATTCTAAAGTCCTATATGACGCAATTAGTAATGAAGGCAGTAGGCTTGCAGTGCCTGAGGGTAACTCCATTCCTTCCTATGCTTCGTTGCTTCGGTTTGTACAATATTTCTGTGTAATATTTGACCTTACAATATACTCATTGCACAAACATGGTACAGGAAAATATTACCTTATAGATTGTGGGTATCCTACTATATGTGGTTTCATAGGACCATATCGAAGAGTCCATTACCATCTAAACGAATTTACTTAAGGCCCACGAGCTCCTCAGAATCACAAGGAGTTATTCAACAAGCGGCATTCCATGCTTAGAAATGTGGTGGAGAAGACATTTGGACTTTGGAAGGCTAGATTTCCTGTACTCAGGAATCAAATGCAGTATTTACAAACACAAGTTGATGTAGTTATTGCATATGCAATATTGCACAACTACATCATGATGACTCGGGGAGCCGATAGCAGAAGAGAGTTGTGTTTTCGAAGGAAGGTTGAGAGTCAACTCGTAATTAATGGAGATGATGGTTTTTCGTAATTGACTCAGGGGCACGTTGATCATGACGTTGGCGTCAATCTGCGAGATGCCATAGCAACGCAGTTATGGAAAGCCTACCTAAGTTGCTAACATTTGTAATTAAATTGTTCTAATTTCATATGAACTTTTTATGCTGTGTTCATTCTATTACATTTTGAATAATGTATGTTAAAACTATTACAGGTTATTATTGAATGGGTTGGTTTTGTACATGATTTTCTTTATGGATGCGTGAATTGTAAATGTTGCTTGATACAGATGTATCAGTGCTGAATATAAGTAGTGCTCAAGTTATTATTGAATTGATTGATTTCTTACTGCTTGACATTGTTTATAGACTGCTTTAATTTTGCGATACAATGAAGTTTAGCATGGAACATTTGCGTGGAAGTTTATCATGGAACATTGTCTATAGACTGCTTTAATTTTGGCTGCATATGACATGTTATTGATGTGGAAGTCTATAGATGGAAATTACGTGCACCTGTTCTTTGCAAATAAAGAAACAAAAAACAAAACCTATTCTATATAATTTACATGACTACCACTGATTTACGAAACTTCAAGATGATATACACTTTATAAAAATTACATGACTGCAACTGATTTTGAGAAACTTCAAGATGATATCTGCCCCCATGATGTTTCTTTCGATAAGGGCAATAGGCCGGTTTGGAAACCAAAATGCATTTTTATCATGTGATGTTAGTGGTGGACATATGAAAAATGTAACTCTTGCCGATGGAATGAAAACCAGTCTTTTCTCTAATCCAATACAGATACCCAGTTCAAGATGATATCTAACCCCATGATGTTTCTTTTAGTAAGGACTATAGGCCGGTTTGGAAACCAAAATGCATTTTTATCATGTGGTATTAGTGGTGGACATATGAAAAATGTAACTCTTGCCAATGGGATGAAAACCAGTCTTTTCTCTAATCCAATACAGATACCCAGTTCAAGATGATATCTAACCCCATGATGTTTCTTTTGTAAGGACTATAGGCCGGTTTGGAAACCAAAATGCATTTTTATCATGTGATGTTAGTTGTGGATATATGAAAAATGTAACTCTTGTCAATGGGATGAAAACTAGTCTTTTCTCTAATTTTCTTTTATCCAATACAGATACCCAGTTCTTCTTTAACTTCCCAAGAGGTTATCAAACACAGAAACCAGGAACTTCTTAACTTCCCAGGAGGTTATCAAACACAGAAATCAGGAACTTCGTAACTTCCCATAGAAGTTATCAAACACAGAAACCAGGAAATACTTAAGTTCACAGAACTTAAGAACTTCCAATTTACAGTTCATGAACTTGCTTCTAGTTATCAAACAGACCATTAGAGAAAGAGCGTTAAATCATTAATGGAATGCTGGTGTTCAAGAAAGATTGGTTAGGTACCGATCGCTGCCCAACTCTTGAATTAAGACATGCTCCGGCTTTCCTAGGCACACTTAAAATGAAACGTCGTCGTTGTAGTGAGAGAGAGAGAGAGAGAGAGAGAGAGAGAGCTTGATCATTAATGGAATCTTATTGTTCAAGAAAGTTTGGTTGAGTTTCAGTCATCCCCCAGCTCTTGGATTATGACAAGTTGTGCCTTTTCTAACCGCCCTTAAAATGAAACTTGGCAGTTCCAATGAGAGAGAGAACGAGAGAGCATAATCATCCATGCATTGTTTGCATTCAAGAAAGGTTGGTTAGGTTCCAGCTATCCTCCTGCTCTTGGATTATGACTAACGATGCATTAAAGTTAGATAAGATGATCTAGCACAGTATATATAGATTTTAATTTTAATTTTTCTCACCAACTAGAATATTTACAAAGGTCCAAGTACAATAAAACAATTGAAATAAACAAATAAATAATCGAGTGGTTCGCACTTGTTACCGCTAATTACAACTTTTTTTATTCAATGAATAAAACCAACACAAGACTTATGCGAATAAGAAAGTATAAGAAATAAAATGTTGCAAACCACAAAGCAAGAAGCCAGAAGATGACTTCAACCAGACTTAGTACACCCCACATCGGGTTCCTTCATCTAATGATGCACAGGATTAATGGTCTATCTCAGATCTACAAAGTATGAGAAATCCTTAGCTACAACTTTATCAATATGAGAGCAATGAAACATCTATGAGCATAGCCTAGTCCCTAATGTCTAGTAGCAGTGGGGTGTGCCCCTTACTTTGCTTTTACTAATGGAAAGAGAGATGAGAAAACTAACTTAAAGGGATGAGAGAGAAAATCCCAAGGGGTGGCATGCCACCTAAGAGAGAGAGTAGAGAGATAAGACACGAGAGGTATAGAGATTAGAGGGAGGGAGGGCCCCTATTTAGAGAGTTTCCAAGGGTTAAGGTTTCCTTATGATTAGTCATCCTTAGTGAGATTAAATCAGAACCATTGATTATAAGAGATCTGTGGGATAAGAAATTTTAGTCATCCAAATCTTTAGATCACCCATTACGATTCAAATGAATGTGCTAGAACCTTATTCTTCAGCTTCCTAGACATAATTCTATCAAATAATAAAATATAAAAAATAATATCATACTTACATTTATTTTCCAAAATCTTCTGACACATACTTCTTTATTGAAATCAAATCTCCTTTATTGCAAAACCTTTTATTCTTGTTTCAAGCAAAATATCTGCAAACCACTTTCCATAAATGTTCTCTTGTTTGATTGCCTTGATTCACAAGGTTAGAAAATAAGAAAATTATCCCCACTAAGTATTACGTGCCACCCATGGAGCCCTTATATGGGACCCCCCACGTACATCACAATGGTAGACTTGGTGGGCTCCCATTGGCCCTTTCAAATATTTGTGAATTATAAAATTATTAACGCTATTTCTAGAATAATGCAAGTAAAAAAAATTCTCTCTGAATATGTAAATATTGAAAAATCAACATATCTCAATTTATATATCCATTTTTTAAAAATAAAATATCCATAGAATCATAAAAATTCAAATAATCAATCTAAAAATTATTTTAAATCAAAATAATCAATTTCAAATAATTTTCATGGGAATCGGATCCAACTAGCTGTAGAAAATATAATATCGTTGAAGTGATCCATCTTCTACGTGGACTGTAATCTATAGTTGCTTTCTCAAAATAACTCAGCAGTACCCATGACCTACAGACTATTGCAGAGATTCATGATTGGGCTGTTAAAGTCAACCAATAAGCAAGGGAACACAATCTCAATCTATATATTACAAGTTCTCCCCTAGAGACGAATCCAATGTCACATAGAACTGATGCAATCACAACTTTATGGTGCATAGGGGTAATATATCGCGCATGTACATGCTTCACCCTTAATAGTGACTTGTTTTCTGGATACAGTTACCACATGTACATGTTGTTTGATGGTTTAGTTATGATATTTTGGCCCTTGTCTCTAGAGGCCAATCATCACACACAGGGATCACATAGTCCCTTAACTCACTCTCTTGAGCAACTTCGACCGCATAAAGAGATCACCCTTAAAACCTTTATCGGTTTTGTTCCATGCCCGGGCAATAGAGGTTTTCTAACTCTACTAGCCTAGCATATCAAGCTAAATCTGAGTATCGACAAATAGCATTTGTCTATCTCCGTCCCTCTTGACCATAATCTCTTACTCCCTGATGACCATATTCTCTTGGTCCCTCAGGACCATGCTCCCACTGGAATTCTTTGTTCCACTATATCAGATATTGATTACATGCTCTCATAAGGCCTTTAATGGTTAGAAGCCCAAAAATGCAGTTTTCCTAGGGACCATAAAAATGAAACTTGGAAATTGCAATTAGAGGGAGCGAGAAAGAGCTTAATCATTAATAGAATGCTAGCGTTCAAGAAAGTTTGATTAGGTTCCATTTCTCCCCTAGCTCTTTTTTTTTTCTCGTAAGTCAGTGGAGGAGAACACCCCCTACTTGATTTTTCATTTATAATAAAAGAAAATATAGCTCATAAAGTTACAGCCCTATAGTAGGGAATTTGTACCACATCATGAAGTAACACAGGAGAGAAAATCCAATGGTCTAGATCGCTAAATAGTGCAATCTGAGAAAGTTTGTGACTTCCTTAACAAATGTATCAGCCACCATATTAGCCTCACAATAAATGTGGACTAGGGACCAACTTGTAACAACAATTAGCATCGTCAATATCGAGCACCCACAGAGCTTTGTAACGATCATGGATTACATTAACTAACAATGATGAATCATTCTCGATTTGTGAAAGGAAACAATTAAGCTAGATGGCTAGGTCCACCCCTATTAGCAAGGCATGAAACTTTGTAAAATTATTTGATGATATTATAAAGGGATTGGCACACGCAACAATAAAGGTGTTGTCATCACTTCTAATAATGCCTCCACCACCTGCAAATCCAGGATTCTGGAATGAAGCTCCATCAACATTTAACTTAAAGTGATTTGGATGAGGAAAAGACCATACAACCAAAACAGGGTGTCTTACTTTCAGCCGACACCATGTAATCTAGAAGTTATCTATGATTGCTCTCTCTGGCCAATGAAAGGTCCGAGCTTTAGCATCCGCCAACTCTTTGACATGAGAGGTGATTCCCCTAAGCAAGTATTCCCGTCTGGATATTTTCCCCTAAAAACTTCAATGGTTTTGTTCCTCCCATAACACCCAACTATGGTGAAAAAGAGATTGCCAAACTGGTAGCTGCAAAAAGTGAATTGTTAGATTTAATCAACTAAAAACAAAGTTTTAAGGAATCCCAAGACTCGAAGTGACCAACCAGAGGACAACATATTTATGGCCAAATTCGCCCATGCATTCCATATAATATAACACAAATTTTTCGTATATCATATACTGGGAACAGAAAAATTCCAAAAGTTTAATCCTTTGTTACAATGTACATTAGCCTAACTTAGGCCGAATACCCTTGATTCGGGTTTTGAAACCTATACATTTGATTCTATGAAAGAAACTATGCAGTCATACATAAATAAAAACAATACCATGGGCATATGACCCGTATACCTGAGCTTAAATGTAGGGGGACTGTGGTATGACATGTTCTTCATTGATATCACCCTTCAAGTGGGCTTGAAAAACTAAAATATATCTATTTATATCAGATATCACTCAGGAAACAGTCATAGAAGGAATTGGTTCTGGCAATACAGTCATTTTCTATCTCTCTCACACTATCTCATTGATTCAATCCTCTCAATCTAAAGGAATCGAACCGTCATCTTTATCAAGGAATGAGATTTATATAGATTTGTCAACTTTTAACCAAGAAATCTTTAGTTCTTATCCATCTACTGGTCTGCATCCTCTAAATTACGAAGTGATAAGCATGAAAAGTATGATCCTACATATATCCTTTGATTGTACGTCTTGAACCCCTTAATCCAATCTTCAAGGTGATAACTATGCATTTCAAATACTCGTGCAGGTGTCTACTGATGACAATCACACATCTCAATTAATGTTCTTCCTCAATTTGAATTCACGGATGCCAGATCCAACAACGATACCAAGTGAGCAAAATCTAGGATTATGTTACTCTTGATCGAACGTAAGTTAAGCTTCTGCAATACAGATTTGACATATCTTCGTATTTCTTCAACCGCTTTCAGATGGTAGATCAATTGATCATCAACTTTGAAGAATGAAATAGAACTCAAAGATTAACACAATGGTCTGAGTTTCACTTTAAATAGATCACGGATAAGAGAGATCTCGTCCTTCGAAGTTAACTTATTTCTGTTGGAAATTGTGTTAGTATAACCAATATGATACCAGTAGATTACGTGTGCAACTGCTTCTTAATGGAAAATCCATTGAATTTGAAACTTGGTAATCTGAAAGATGACTAAAAAATGAACACAACAATCCAAGTCTCACTTTAAATGGATCACAGATGAGAGAGATCTCGTCCATCCAAATTAACTTATTTCTCTCATAAATTGCATCAACAAGACCAAACCGCTTTCAAATGATAATTCCTTTGGATATGAACTTTAATGAGATGATAGAGAACTCAAATATGAACAAAATGATTTAAGTCTCACCTCAAATGGATCTTAGATGAGAAAGACGCGTCCGTCCAAGTTATTGTGTTTCTGTTGAAAACTGCATCAGCATAACTAATGAATTGCAGATGCAACCGCTTCAAATGTACAAGTCAATAAACACCTTTTAAGGGTGATAAAGCATTGAATCATGAATCCAACGGTCCTAATCCCATGAGAAATTTCCTCATATCGAGGGAGAAATCCCAATTTTGGTAACCAAGTGTCATCCTGGGTATAATGTACGAGGGATAGAGCTTTTAAGGCTCCAACTATCGGGCGATATCGATGAGGGGTTAAGCCACCTCTAATCAATATGAAACTTCAGGAGGAGGGCTAAAATGCCTCAAATATGGGTCCTTAAGAGTCTCAGCTTAATCCCGAAAACATCAAGTTTCATGGGTGTCAGTCAAAGCATACCTTAACAGACAATGAATATGAACATGGGTTAAGGTCAAGTCCAAATATTGCCCAAGTTATATCACTCCTGGACTTTAAGGCATATGAGGCCTTAATATGTATATCTTCAGGGATTTACCTCAATATATAACATATGACAAGTTTCCTAATGAAAACCTCATATTCTTAACTAACGACAAATTAAAAGTGTCATATCACATCTTACCCAAGACTCCTCCAATATTCAGTAAAGAGGCATCCATGTGCCATAAGAGTATATGTATCCCAGAGTTTTATCTCGAATTGAAACATCTTCATGATCTCATATCATAGAACGTAAGTTACGATGCACATATGTAACTGACGATGGATTCAGGAAAATATGTATATCAAACCTCATCAGGTTCTTCCATATATTGCATGGATAGGCATATCGGGCCTTAGGAGTATATGTATCCTAGAACTTGTCTCACAATGAGATAGCTTTCATATCTTCTATCATCGACCGTAAATTAAACTTGAACATGCTTAATCGACAAATTATTGGTATCATATATTTATCGATCGTAACTCAGAATATAAAGGCGATGACTGACGAGTCAAGGTTTCGAAGGGCATACTGGAGCCTTCATATCATGAATCCTGAGCATATCATATATTCAGATCACGGGGCATATCTAAGCACGTGTTATAAAGAACCATGCTCGTAATTGATATCGAACTGTACTCATAACTGATCAGCCATCTGTTAAGATGGTACATTATCGACTTTATTGTATATTTGACATATTCTATCTATCAAGCGTTTGTTAGAATACATCTAACCTCATATGTGACTAAAAACACACCCAACACAAATATTCAATAGACCTTCTTATTTGAATCTAAAGGCAATCCAGTTTATGAGCATAGTTACAATAGATGTTTTCAAAATTAGTCTTTTGCCACTTCTCCAGGCAACCAACCTCCAAATAACCTATGAAAAACACAATAGAAAAGTAGGTGGTAGATATTATCATCATTAGAACAACAAAAGGGACGCACAGAATCCATTGAGATCCCTCTTTGCTAAAGAAGAGAAGAGGTAGGAAATCAATGATGAATAGCCATCCAAGTAAACCATTTGGCCCTCGGATAACACTTCGAGAACCACAAGGCCTTGAAGATTGGCTAAATGGAACCCCTACATCGAATAAAATTCCATATCTCCTTGATGGAGATTAATTCATTAGAAGAATGACTCCATTTCAGAAAATCTCATTGTGGTTTCATAGGGAATGTGAATGCTTCTACCTCCTTCTAAAATCTAGTTTGAAAACCATAATTAGGATAAGGAAGCCTCCATGACTTAGGAGAACCCTGCAAATAATCAGCTACCTTAGGGTTAGCAAAAACTCAAAAATCTTAATGGACTTGGTCACTACTTCCAAATAGACTTCTCTGAAAGCCAACGTTCTGCCCAAAAATATACTATCTGGTCATTCCCAATAATCCACCTGACATTATGTCATAGATAAGATAGTCTCATCTAGATACCTTTTTATTCATGAGAGCATATTTTTTTTCACCCCCCAAACATATGAGTGTGTCTTTGAAGTACTTGTGTTTAATAACCTGTGATATTAAAAAATGGTTTTCAAAAAGCCCCAGCTCATGGATTATGACAAGTTGCGGCTTTCCTAGCCGCCCTTAAAATGAAACTTGGCAGTTGCAATTAGAGATAAAGCGAGAGAGAGAGGGAAAGAGAGAGAGAGAGAGAAAGAGTTGAAACAATGATGGAATGTTGGCGTTCAAGAAAGTTCGGTTAGGTTCTAGTCATCCCCCAGCTCTTGGATTGTGAGAGGATGCAACTTTCCTAGCCTCCCTTAAAATTAAATTTGTTAGTTGCAATGTGTGTGTGTGAGAGAGAGAGAGAGAGAGAGAGAGAGAGAGAGAGAG
>NW_006497417.1:720830-732762 GCF_000471905.2 Amborella trichopoda
CTTTGAATTTGTGGGGTGAAGCTTTAGTATCTGCATGCTTTATTTTGAATAGAATTGCATATAAAAAGAGTGATAAGACCCCTTACGAGCATTGGTTTGATAAAAAACCTTCTTTGAATTTTTCAAATATAGGGTTATCTTGCATATGTTAGATTTCCATATCCTAAAAGAAATAAATTGGGTCCTAGAAGCTCTAAATGTGTTTTTGTGGGATATTCTCATCATAGTAAAGCTTATAGATTTTTGTAATATAAATTCTGACACAATTTTGGAATCTAGAGATGTTGAATTTTTTGAAAATCTCACTTGTAAAAGTGAATTGAATGAATCAAGTAGCATGCAAAATGGAAATAATAATGAAAATGATTATAATGTTGATGAAGAACATGTAGAAATAATGATGATGAAATAATAAAACCAAGAAGAAGTAAGAGAATTAGAGGTGATCCATCTTACAACTTTGGACTAGCTTTTTATATTTATCTTGTTGAAGTTTATCAAAATAAATTTTGAATTCATTACCTAAAATCTCAAATGTGGAGGAGGATCCTACATCTCTAAATGAAGCTTTGGCATCTCACGATGCAATTTTTTGGAGGGAAGCTATTAATAATGAAATGGATTCATTAATAACTAATAAGACTTGGAAATTAGTAGATCTTCTACCTAGTCCTAAACTCATTCATTGTAAATGGATGTTTAAAAGAAAAATAAATTCTGATATTTCTATTGATAAATATAAAGTATGACTAGTTGCTAAAGGTTTTAAACAAAAAGAAAGAATTGGTTATTTCGACACATATGCACCTGTGACAAGAATTGCTACACCATTAGATTGCTCTTAGCAATAGCCTCTATCAATCATCTAGTCATACATCAAATGGTTGTAAAACTACTTTTTAAAATGATGACTTAGATGAAGAAATACATATGGAACAACCCCAAGGGTTTGTGTTGCCATGACATGAGAATAAAGTTTGTAAATTGGTTAAATCTCTTTATGGACTAAAATAAGCACCTAAACAATGGCATAATAAATTTGACAATGTGTTGATGTCAAAATGTTTTAAGAGAAACAAGGTTGATAAATGTGTATATAGTAAGAAAATAAATTTTTTATGTGACATTATTTGTTTATATGTAGATGACATGCCTATCTTTAGCTCTAATCTAGAAATTGTGGAGGAAACTAAAAAGTTCCTCGCATAGTGAGAAAAAGAAAATATTAATCTTGACTCAATCTCACTACATTAAGAAAATGCTTATTAAATTTAAGCATATTGATAGTAAGCTAGTCTCTACCCCTATATATTCTCATATTAAGTTAAAAATAATAACGAGAGGTGTATATCTCAACTTGAATATGCTAGAGTAATTGGTAGTTTGATGTATGCAATAACTAGTACGAGGCCTGATATTGCATATGCGGCTGACAAACTTAATAGATATACAAGTTGCCAAAGTATAAAACATTGGGAAGCTATATCTTGAGTATTAAGATACTTAAAAAGAACTATCAATTATAACATAAAATATGTGGGTTATCCCGAAGTATTGGAAGGAGTGATGCTACTTGGAATAATAAAATTCAAGATTCACTATCAACATCCGGATGGATATTTACATTAGCAGGTGGAGTGATATCATTGGGGTCAAACAAACAAACATGTATTTCACACTCTATTATGAAGTCTGAAATTGTTGCTATAGACTCTACCGGTAAAGAGGCTGAATGGCTAAAGAATTTGTTATATGATATTCCTATATAGCCAAAACTAATACATGTAATAACAATATAGTGTGATAATTAAGCTACTACTGCGAGAGCTTGTACTGGTGCACATAATGGAAAATCTACACATATTACGGGAAGGCATAACTCCATTAAAATGCTAATTGAGGATGGAGTAATTAATATAGAATATGTTAAGATCAAAGGAAAATTTGGCTAATCCTTTAACTAAAGGCCTTGCAAAGACGACTGATATACATCATTTTTTACGTACTTGTATCCCCAGTACGAATAAAGAGAGAGCTGATAGTAACCTGGTCCCGCCGGTGCTCAAGACACCGCCAGACCATGGGAACACTATAGCAATAAGCATAATATTGGACGACCTCTGAAGAAATGTCAAAATGGCATCAAATTGCATGAGGGGGTATTTTTAGATACCCTAAGGATACCTGTAAAGTTTTGTCGTGTTTTGACAATTTTTATATGATCAATACAAAACTCAGTTTGCAAATCCAATTCCTATCATGTTGAAAATGGACCCTATAACTATACCCTCATTTTTTGTGCCTCAAAATAGTATCATACTACCGCCATTAGATCTGGAGAGTCGAAAAAACCCTAAGTACCAAATTTCGGCTTAATCAGATCCTTCGAGACCATTATAGGCCTAACTTACCATAAAATGGTGAGTTTTACGTTATTGCAGTGTAGCCTCTGTGAATCAATTTCCATGTATGAAAACTATGTTTTCTCATTTCGTTATTATTTTCAAATACTCATAACTTACTCATTTTGAATCCAATTGGGCTTGAATTAGGACACGAACTTGATCTCGACGATACACTCGTTTTAAGATATGGCACGCGTCATAACGTGACCCGGAACGAGAGAATTTCTAGAGAGAGGATGTGCTTAAAACATGAAAATTCAGATTTTCAAAAGAAGGACATCCAATTTTTTGAGACGACATAGCTCAAGATCCTGATGTTCGATCGTTGCAAGAGTCCGTTGCTACCGTGCTTCGAAGAGCTACAATTTGATATGATTTTTATATATGATCAAAGGCCAGATGACATTAAATTTTGAGGTCGAAGGCAACATACTTTTTCGGTCGCTAGAATCCCATTTTCCGGTGACTTTCCAAAATAACGTGCTCAAACGGAGACCAAAATGGACGAAATTAATCACAAAATGAAGGCTTGGAACATCATAGATCGTGTCAGATTGGTGATCAAAATGAAAGCTTAGAACATCATAGATCATGTCGAATTGGTAGTCGAATAATCACAAGTTGATAGAACTTGGTCAGATTTTGGGTTCTTTCTTAAAAATCTGTTTCAAGAAGATCAAAGGATATCAACACGTACGCAATAGTTCAAGCATCGATTCTACGACGATTGAACGCCCAAATTACCACTATAAACATCCGGAAGAGCTCCTAAGGCCTAACAATCGCAAGATGCCCCTCATGGAGGGATGGCTTTATCATTTGTTGAAAAGTTCTTAGGAGTATTTTGGTTATTTGGTTCAAAAAAGGGATTAATATTTTAATTCATAAAGTGTATTTTTTGACAATTTTGATAGTTTTTAAGCAATCCACCCTTGTTTTATGGTTGCTTTATAAAAGGAACTTTAGTCATTTGTAATACTCTCTCTTGATCTCTCTTGAAAGTGTTGGAAATTAATGAAAAAAGCTCGAGAATTCAAAGGTTTAGGCTTGTTCTTTTTGCTTTGCTTTCAAGTTTAAGATACAAGATGGGAGGAGAAAGAAACATTTCCTAAAAAAAGAAAACACCCCTAGGAACCCTTCGCTCCCTAGACCCTCAAAGTCCCAACTCCCTTAGGATCCCCAAATCCCAATCCCATACTCATTAAGACTCCTAACTTCTATACACCTTAGAACCTCGAGCTTCCAATCCTACACCATACTCCTTATACCCTATACCCTAGCCTACACTATACACCATAGTGCACCATACACCGTAGCTAGCCTATACCTTATCATATTCCATGCACGTTAGTTCCTATACACCATACATTAACCCAATCCTCCTAAGCTAGGTACCCAGACCCCTAGACCACCCAAGGCCTAGACCTCTCTCTCTCTCATGTGCATGCAAAGGGATTGATGAAGTTGCTTCTAGTCTCAAGACCATTCTAGGTCCACTCTCTCCCCTCTTTCTCATTCTGTTTCTTTCTCTCTCTTCTCGCTCTCTTTATCTCTCTCTTCTTTCTCTCTCTTTTCCACTCTCTTCTCTCTCTTTCTCCGCTTGGACCCAGGGGATCCGAGCCTCACTCTCTTCTTCTCCTCTCTCTCTCTCTCTCTTTCTAAATAATATCATAGTTAAAGTTTGAAAATATTGTGTATAACTCGGCTAAAACAAGCAACGCCCATAGGCCGAGGCCGAATTACACGGCCAAGTTTTAGAACGCTGGCACATACCATAAACCAAAATATTGGTGAAATTTTAAAAGCTTTGTCGTGCATATCATGACATTTCTCTTGTTTAAGCTGTATTGTCCTCTCAGAATTTATTTATGAAAAGTAATGAGAAATTTTTAATCAAAAAACAGTTTTGAGAAACAAACTAAATTTCCAAACATACTTAAAAACGAAATCTGGGCTTGTGGACCTATATAGACAAGACTTTAATTGTTCCAATCTTACGGCTGAACTACCAAAAGGACAAAAAAGTACATTGTGGATGAGTCTTTACTTTTTCTCAACTAATGGCATAACAAACTTTCGAGACTAAATGCATCTCTCCCTATAGATACCAAACTTACAATCATGAGTGAATCAACAACTATCTTCTATATAAAAATAAATACGAACAGGTTTGTGAACAAGTGTCATCAAGAAATTACTTTCAATGCTAGGAGCTTGGTTGGGAGGTTCGTTCGGATAAACTTTTGTATTTATCTCGTACATAGTTGTGAGTTGTGATGATATATATGGTGAAGTATCATATTGCTAGTATCTATTACATAGCGAGTTTTCATAAAACTATTTGTGTTCTCTTGGGTATATTCTATTTCCGATTGAAAATTATTTGTGTTCTCTTGGGTATATTCTATTTCGATTGAAAACTATTTGTGTTCTCTTGGGTATATTCTATTTCGATTGAAGAATAGATATATAATTTTTAAAAAATAAAAATATATTTTTTAAATTAAAAATATTCATTTATGATTAAAAATGAATTTCAAAATATTAGATCTATAAAATATTTTTCAATTGTGATAGAAGAATATTATAGTATGCTCCCATAAGAGCAGGTTATATAATTTTCTAAATAAAAAAAGTGTAGCATTTATTGCCCCTCGCAAGGGAAACAATAATTACTATCCATTATTTACAAAAGGGTGCGGTTTGTATAGAGCCGAGGCTCTAAACAGTCAAATTTGAGCCCACCTTCAAATAGTATCAAGAAATATGGTTTTAATATTAGAAAAATTTTTAATAGCCTTAAAGTATATTTTCATCTTTAATTGTAAAATTTAAAACTTCAAAAATGGTGTAGATTGAGTAGATCTATGAAAAGTTGAAAATCTTAAAAATTGATGGTCAAAAAATACAATACAAGATGCACAATTTCCAAAACTTGACATCCATTTTTTTTCTCATGTCCATGCATCTTGATGTTGAGATGATCAATTTGATGTTATTTGAGTATCAAAACAACTTCATCTAGTGAAATTTTTGAGGTAGGCTCTAATTTGATTGTTTAGACCCTATATAAACTTTTCCGACCAACGTCTTTTAAAAAAAGACAATTGAGTTCTTGAGTATCTCATTCCGGAAAGCACTGTCGGCATAAAAAATCTTCATGAGGGCTCTAAAACCAATTTCCAACACCAACAATAAAGTTTGAAACTCAAAAAATGCTACAAATCTTGCGGATCAGTGAACACTTATTTTTGGGGCAAAATAGGTAATCTAGATGATTTGTTGCAATATACACTATTTTTAGAATTTGAAACCCTAATTTTTTTCACAACCATAATGTTCAAGCCAAAATGATTGATTTAGAGGTTTTTTAATGCTTGAATTGCAATTTTTAATGAATTATGAGATCAAGGTTAACTTATTTTTATAGCACTGCAGCCCAATAACAATGAATAGTATTGTATGAATAGCACTTTTGTAACAACCTTTAATAGTGGATAGTGTTGTATGAATAATACTCATGAATAGTGTCTGTGAATAATATACATGAATAGTGTCAGATGAATAATGTTTTATGAATAGATAGACTATATGAATAGTGGCTGCCTATATACCATGATTAGTATGATACTTTAACTATAATCTAAATGGACAACATAAACTTTTTCACGAACTTTCGCCTAGTAGTTATCAAGTGAAAATAAAGAAGTAGTGTTTTCATTAATTGCTATTAATGGTACAAAGCAAATAGTATAAAGCAAAAGTCTCTTTTGAGACGGAAAAACATGTAATTGATTAATATGAAAAGAGGAAAAGCTTTCCATGCTACCTTTCTATTAATTACACAAAATGCAATGTTTCATTAAATTAAGGGTGTGGTTTGTATAAAGCTGAGGCTCTAAACAATCAAAGTAAAGCACACCTTCAAATAGTATCAAGAAATGTGGTTTTAATACTGAAAATCTTTGTGATAGCCTTAAAATATATTTTCATCTTTAATTATAAAATTTAAAGTTTCAAAAATAGTGTAGTTCGAGCAGATCTATGAAAAATTGAAAATCTTAAAAATTGACGGTCCAAAAATGCGTTACACGATGGACTATTTCCAAAACTCGAGATCTATTTTTTTCTTATGCCCATGCATCTTGATGTCGAGATGGTCAATTTGAGAAAATTTGAGCATTAAAACAACCTCTTCTAGTGAAATTTTTGAGGTGAATTTGTTTGTTTAGAGCTTTGGCTATTTATAAAATTTTTCCTTAAATAAAATGCAATGCCTAACTATTTACTAATGTTTAATTTTAAACATTAGTTAAATAAAATACAACATTTAATTTTTTTAAAAAAAGAAATGATCATGGTAATTTACTAATTTTTAAAGTGCAACTTTTTATTATTCAAGATTTAGTTTGTACAATATTTTTTGAAATTACTTTTCTTATTTTTACTAATTTCCTAACAATTTACTTGCATTTTTCTATTTCTAAATGAATTTTTAATATTTTAATAAATTTTTTATTTTTTAATGTTGAAAAAAAAGTTGACCAGTCTACCCACTAATTGGATCGGTTTTGATAGGACCAGCCTCTTCACCGGTCGATCCTATAACATTGTCCTACACTAAAGAGCCTAATCCTATAAATGTCATATAGGAACCAACCTCCTAAGTTGAGTTGGGCTCAAAACATCTATACACTCTCCAAGGGAAAACGAGTGACATATAGGCTCCATTGAAGATCCCTGTAAAATAAAAAAGAATACAATATTTCCAATATTGAAGTAGTGTGTGAATCAATGCACCCCAAGTAGGGGCAATTAAGAGGATTGGCAATAAGACACCCTTAATAGCTACTTATCACAACCCCAAGGTCATACATCCACCCATAAAGGGAAAGAACATAAATACATGCTTAAAGCCCTAGGCAAAGCACGTTGACAATGTTAAAAGACAAATTTAAGGTTGCAATAAATTATGAGGTTCCAACATGAAGAAAGTCAAACCAAAATAAAAATTTGGAACAAACCGGGGGCTAATGAACCCTGTGTGCACATTACGCTGCAACAGTTACCTGCTATTCCAGGCACCAATTCCACTACCCTTTGCCCAATTCCTATGGCCAAAATCGCCTACATGTCATAGTTTACATATGAAATAAATGCAAAAGATCTCTTTTGGGCATTCTATCAAATATAGTGTGGGTGACTTCACTAGAGAAACCATTAGATTCAAAAAGAAGATTAGGCATCGAAATTTTCACTCCTATCACTGATAAATTATTACTAAGATTAGTCCTTTAATTGAATTTGATGATTTACATAGGAAAAAGTTATATAAGGTTAAAATCCATCATAAAAAGTTGTTTGGATATTGGGAAACCATCTAATTGATCATCTCGACATCGAGATGTATGAATATCAATCAATGTTCGTAAAATCGAACCGGAACGGTTAACCGGACATGGGCCTAGAAGCGGTTTAATCGGTCTAACAAATAAACCACCGATTCAACCGCTCTAACTGGGCATGTCCCGAGCGGTCAAACAATTGTTGAAAAAAATTAAAAAAAATATAAAAAAAGAATACTAAAATATAATATGCAAATAAAGAATTATTAAAACAAAACACATTCAAATGAAGTTGAAAGTTAACAAAAAAAATAGATTTTAACCCATTTTATATTTTTCAAAGGCTATTTTAAAAATTTTCTAAAAAATATGGGAAACTATAAAAATGAGTATTAATGACCAAAAATTTTTTTAATCTTTAACATAATGTGAAGAATATTTAAAAATGTATTACATATCAAATTACTTGTTTTTTAGAATTTATATACATTTTTTTAAAATTTTGTTTTTTAAAATACAGGTTGATCACGTTAACCATCCAAAACCGGAACCGGACACTGGCCAGTTCCGATCTAACCGGACAGTTAACGGCTAGATCAGGCGATTTTACAAACAATGATATCAATAAAAAGAAAGATTTCAAGCCCACAAAATAGTGTATCTTACAGCATATTATATGGATAGTCTATTTTCAAGATTTTCATGTGTTTATAGGCTCTTTTAAGATTTTAAAATTTTATAATTAGAAATAAAAATAGATTTGAAGTCACCTTAAAAAAACTTTATATCAAAATTATGATAAAATTTAAAGATATACCTTAATTAGATTGTTTAAGGTTGCAACCATATACAAACCACACCCTATTACATAAAAGGGAGATATAATCTCTCCTCCTTCCTCCGCCATTCCCCGAAGTTCCGATGATCTCAGTGATTGGTTTAGATACAGAAGAGAAGGAAAGGAGAGATTTAGAGAGAGAAATGAAGAGAACTTTTAGAGAGGGGAACAAAACACGAGAGGTTCTCAATTGGTTAGGGAGAGAGAAAGTTGAGAGAGAGAGGGAAGTCATAATAAAAAAGAAAAAGGAGTGTATATAATGAGATACCCTTTACCTTAAGTATAAGATGGTCACAATTATTTACAACCATGTGATACAATTACTTACAAGTTACAACCGTTTAATGTGAAATTTGATAGTTAGGATGCGTAATAAAGTTAAAAAACATTTCTTTTGAAATTTGAGTTTAGTCATTAGAATAATTGAATATTTTTTATATTCTTGCATTGCATGTCCTATCAACTCGGACGCCTTGGAGGGCGTATTATCATGAAAGTTTGTCTTTGATGGCTTGGACAAAACGATGCTCTGGTTGTTCAAAGTTTGCAATATGAAACTCATTTTTTTAAAAAAAAATTGTGAGGTTTTGTTCTATTTTTTTTAACTTTAAACAAATAGTGGTACTTAGGTCATGTGGTTGGTGGCACGGGTCACATTATCAAAATGCTTGTTCTTATTTTGAATTCTAATCCTAAACAAAGAGCAATTTAATTATTTCTACTACATTTTTATAATGAGATATTCAAATGAAATGAACTTAGAGAGCAATATTTTAACATTAAATGGGATGATTTGACCATCAATCATTTAAATAAAATTTTTATTTATTATACATTATATTTTCCTAAAGATTTCTATTAGTATTTTAAAAATCAATGATCTAGACTAGGAACTGCCGGTCTAGATGAAGATTAGAAGGTGACCTGGTTAATTCTCTCTGAAATTGGGAATAGGCCCTAATTTCACTATTTAGAACAAATTCCCATTTGTTAATGTGTTTTTGCTATTTAAACCATGAAACGAATATATTTCTTACGAATTGAGAAATTTCTAGATTTTTATTTTGTGACTTGATATCCCTCATCTAGATAACAATCGAGTTCGGATCCTCCCATATGATTCGGGCTTTAAAATGCACTACTCAGGTCTTCTGCTATACAAAGAGCAATTTTTTTAAACCATATTAGTGGGGTGGAACGTTCACCTACATGTGTCTGATCGTTGAACTTGCAAAAAAAAATTGTATAAATAAATAAAATAGGTAATGTAAAAAATATATAAATAAAAAAATTAAATAATTATAATCATCATCATTATAACTTTTTTCCAATTAATTGGGGTCAGCAACACGAATCATAGTCCATCATTCTACTCTATTAAAGGTCATACCTCAATAAAGCTATAAGTCCCCATATTTTTTCGGACTACTTCCAACCACTTTTTTTTGGGCCTTCTCCTTGCTCTTTTCAGTCCTTCCACATATATTCAACTTCTAGCAGGTGTTGTACTTGGTCAACGCCACACATGGCCAACCCACCTAAGTCTACACTCGCTCTCATCTTATCATCTATTGGCGCTACATGTAAATTTTTGCTAATATATTCATTTCGAATTCTATCCATTTTTGTCTTGCCACTGATTCATCTCAACATCTTCTTCTCCGCTACACTCATTCTATAGGTATATTGTTTTTTGTCTAGCAAATATTCTGCTTTATAGAGCGAAGCTGGTCTCACAACAGTACTAAAGGACTTGCCCAAGTTGAATTGGTTAGTGTTTGACAATTTAAACTAATTCCTAAGCTCGATTCCTATCAAGGGTAAGAAGAAAAAATAAACTTTTAAAATAGTTCACAACATCAAATGAATAAAATAAATGAAATAAAAACCAAACAAGGTTCGGCTTAGGATTTAATTTCTATCCATATTAAAAATAGCTAGGCAATAAAATAATGAAGGGAGGTTTAGCAAAAAAAGAAAAAAAATAAAGAAAGAAAGCGTGCATAGCAAGGCAAAAAAAAAGGGGAAAAGTTTGAAAAGTTTATAGAAAGCCTAAGCTCTAAACAATCAAATTAGAGCATACTCAAAAAATTTATTATAAGAAGTTGTTTTGATGGTCAAATACACTCAAATTGACAATCTCGACATCAAGATGCATGGACATGAGAAAAAACATAGATTTCAAGTGAAAATAGTGCATCTTGTACCACATTTTAAGATCGTCAATTTTCAAGTGTTCATAGATCTGCTCGCTATATAGTAATTTTTAAGCTTTAAATTTTATAATTAAAGATAAAAATATATTTTAAAGCGGCTACATAGATTTCCAATATTGAAACCAATGGTTTAAAAAACGGATCGGTGACCCGGATCAGGCTCCCAAAAAACCTATCCGGATCGAGAATCGGGTGAATCGGTCAGAATAAAGCTTAAAAAAAATCCGAAAAAATTATTAAAATTCATTATAAATATTGTTTTTTAGGAATTCAATAAGAAATGAGAGTACTCCATTAAGAATTTTCATGTTTTTGAATGAATATGTGAATATTGATATGTTTTTTCCCTGCATGAACCGCCATACAGCATTTAATTTATATCACACAAAAGGATAAACATAGAATTATAATGGAATAAGTATATCAATATACATGGACTACAATAAAGCATAAAATTAGTAACATATGATCTAAAAAAAAAATGATAGACGACGTTATTGTTCTTCTTGGTCACGCTGGTGCCATTGATTGAATTCGTTTAACAATTGATTGATTCGATCTAAAAACGAATCATCGATATTAGCAGGCGTCTAACTATTCCCAAACCCCTGAGTGTTAGTGTTTTGTTGTGTTCTCAATCTAAAATCCCCGAAGATTGTCCATCCTTCATGCTCACCTGCACTGTCGTGCTCATCCCTACACTGTTGCTGTTGGGACTCGATATGTGAATAATATAGCTCGGATAGGGTGGCTTCAGAATCATCATTTCTCATTTTCTCTTTGAATAATATGGAATTAAAAAAAAAAAAATAAATTTTCAAAAAAATCGATCATGGATTAAAAAAAAAAAATCACAAATTTTCAAAAAATTCTATCATGGATTACAAAAAAAATTCGATCATGGATTAAAAAAAAAAATCACAAATTTTCAAAAAATTCAATCATGGATTACAAAAAATTCGATCATCGATTACATAAAATTCGATCATGGATTACATAAAAATTGATTATGGATTACAAAAAAAACAAACAAAAAAAACAAAAAATTCGATAGTGGATTACAAAAAAAGAAAAAAACAATTCGATCATGGATTACAAAAAATTTAATCATGGATTACAAAAAACTCT
>NW_006497417.1:734072-746774 GCF_000471905.2 Amborella trichopoda
AAAAAAAAAAAAAAAAAAAAAAAAAAAAAAAAAAAAAAAAAAAAAAAAAATTAACGTACGTGAATCGGCGAGTCACTGTGCAGAATCTTCCGGTTCTCTCTAGAACCGGACGATTCCCACTTTCTTCACCGATTCGATCCGTCCATGGTGATTCTCGAGTCGAACCGGGCGGCTTTTTTTTAAACACTGATTGAAACCATATATCTCGATACTATTTGAAGGGGAGCTGTAATTTGATTGTTTAGGGCCTCGGCTCTATACAAACCGCACCCAAAAATATGCATGTAATTTCCAAACTTATTCTTGATTGAAGGCGTCGCCGTTGAGCTCACAATAACATGCTTTTTGGTTCTCTTCTTCTTAAGTTGAGACCAAGCAGTCTAAGCTTGCCCTACGTCACTGCTGCTCCTCTGTTTCTTCGCTGCGTCACCATTGCGGCCATGGGAGAGAGCTCCGAGCTTTCTTCTGCTTCTAAATGCAATAATCTTTCTCATAAGAAAGATGAGGCCTATCTTCAAGCTGTTATCCAGAAGCGTATCTCTCTGTTTGAGAAGATCAAAGCAGAGCAGCTAGCGCATCGGCAAGCAATTGGAGGAGAGAAAATCAAGTAATAATGCCATCTCTCTCTTTCTTTCTAATGGAATTAACTGTTTTTTTTTTGAGTCGGGTCTGCAACTCCCTTTTTTTGATGAAAGTTAGGTGGTTTTTCATTTGGGCTGTGCTTGAATTTATCTCTCTGTATTTATTTCTCTATCTCTCTCTATTTTATCGAAGACATTGTCTCTTTGAGTTGGGGTGTCGTCGAATCCTTTTTTTATATGTAATGATGGTGGTTATTGAATTGGAGTGTGCGTCAAACTCGTTTTGTTGATGAAATCACCCACTGTCCTTTTTTTTTTTTGAGTGGGTAAGTCTCAAACTCCCTTTTTAATGAAATATCAGTGGTTTTTGAATTGGGGTGCGTTCAAATGGGTGCACTGCAACTCCTTGTTGCATTGGTTTCTGAACTGGGTTATCCTTAAATGTGTTTGCTTCAATGTTTCTTAGTTGTTCTTGATAACTTGAGACTTTTGTTGATATCCTGTCGTGCTGTAATCCAATGTTTTCGAAATTGGGGTGTTTGCAAATGCAATACATGCCTTTTTTTTTTCTCATGACCAAGTTACTTCATTGTGCAATTTTTTTTTATTATTTTAGATTTATGATGGTTACTATTATGTATTGAGTATTACTTTGTCTGGCCTTTCTTTTACATTCATATGAAGACTGCATTTCTTTTTGTAAAAATTGATTTGAGAGGAATTGCGTTCATGATGATTGTGAATTTTTTCTGGTGTGACGATGCACTATGGGCAGCTGTTCATGCTTTTTATTTGCCTTCATAATTTAAGTTCCAATGGTTTTTTTTTCTTTCAAACATTTAGATGTTTATTTAAAGCTTTGGTGGTCTTTTAAGGTGTTTCTTTCTCTGTATCCTTGATTTATGCTATTAAAAGAAGGAAATTTATGGTCACTCTTCGTTTACTTTGTAGGATCACATTGCCTGGTGGTAAGGTCAAGGAGGGAAAGAAATTGATAACATCACCGATGGACATAGCAAAGGAAATATCCAAAAGTCTAGCGGGGAATGCTTTGATTTCCCAGGTTTGTTTCTATTTCATCCGTATCAAAGGATATTATGCTGGTAAGACTAGGACATTTGTAGGAACACTTCCTGCTTATATCTTTGGATTGTTCAGGTTTGGCCTAGGTACATAACAATTTTCACATAAATTAACATAAAATTGATATCTAGGATAACTTATTTCTCAAGCATGGGTTGCTTCCAGTTTAGGTACCCAAAAACTTGTTTATGAACCCCTCTTGAGGCGTATGCCTGAAGGAGTTCTTCAAGGTGTGCTACACATTACAGGAATTAAGATTGACCTTTATTTTTGAGTTATTGTGGGCCTGAATCTGATCATAAGGTGCATGGTTTATTCATTTCAACTGGCATTTCTCTCGCTTGAGGCATAGTCTTCTAACGTAATATTATCTCTCCTCCAGAATTGCTAGCTAGTTATCCAATAACCTGGCCCCTTGAAAGTTTCATTTAACATGGTCATTGGATAGTGTCAGGAATCTCATCAATAGATATATGATTCTCTGCTGAATCAATCACTTTACCAACTAATGGATGATAGTTGGGGAAGCACTTTCACCTCCCCACATGGTTCAAAATAGATAGACTTAACAAATAAATTTCTAGATGGTTCTGACTCTCAACTTATTCTATCCACCCAATGCATCTTTTTACATGCATGTTGAAGCACATGTTAACATCAATGAACAATGGCCAACGCATCAATCTCCACATCCATAAGGGGCTGCTTATGGAAGTAGTCTTTGATTACTAAATCAGGTTTATGGGCAAGGGGCTACCTGAAGAAAGTAATCGATAAATGCATCACAAGGCAGTCTCTACCCTGTGTCCATTGTTTATTATAATCCTCAAACTTCACATGGTATTATTAGTTAGGTATCCAATGGCTTTCCCAAAAACTGAAACAGTAGCCATTCCCTTCAATTTTCTGTGCAGCACATCTGTCCCATATTGTAGATATTTCCTAATTATCACCTACCACCAAAGAATCAGTTCTTCTATGCCACCCTTCACAAACATGCTTTATTAACCAACTTAATATCTTGAATGTCCCTATCATCATTACATGAAAACGCCATTCCTGATCTCATTATTCTGACTACACATTGTCTTGGGGATTCTGAACAAGAATAATAGATGAGAATGTTAGCTGAGGTGGATTTCATGATACACATATGTCCACTTTGTGGTAAAATTTGCTATCTCTGTAAACTTTACAGGCACTTGGTCTACATTTGTTTCTGCGATGCTCCAGAACGAAGGGAAAGACTTAAAAGTCATTAGAGGCACATCATTATTACTTGTGAACCTTTCCATAACCCAAATTACAGTCTTTTCTCTTTCACACTGTACCCTTTTCTTTTTTTCTTATTGCTATCTCGAAATTCAATTTTTCTTTGATGTCTTTTCAAAGCATGCAAGTAGAAATTCTAAAGCTGGAGTTTGTTCAATAGATTCTTCAAATGGCTGTATTGTTACCAAATTGGCTTTTGAAAATTCAACATGGCATCCCCAGGATTTTCTCTTTTAATCTCCATCCCTGAAGCAAAACCCCAACCTAAGAATCATGCTAACTTGCTTAGGGATCTTGTCATAGCAGTAAACACAAATGGAGACTATAGTTTCTCATTGTTGGGGTCCCTAGAGCTTTAAAAAGCCTCCTTTTGTCTGCCATTCTTTGTGGGAAAAAAGAGTAGCCATTGAAATGGATGTTGTTATCCACATGATTCATCTGTTAGATTTCACCAAAACTTTATTTGAGGAAATGTTAACTTACATGGTGACGGTTATACCCCTTCTTGAAATTTATTGATAAACTATTCTTGGATATTTAGTTTTGTGCCTTTCTGTCTTCTGTTCTTCATGGGACAAAAAGGTAGTCATTGAAATGCATGTCTGAATCCACATGATTCATCTCTTGGATCACACCAGAACTCTCTTCGAAGAAATTCTAACATACATGTTCATATCCCTTTAATATTTGGAGTAGACTTGCTTTGAATATTTAACAGTAGACTTGCTTTGAATATTTGGAGTTGTGCCTGGAGTTGATCTCATGAGCCACCTGAGCTACTTTTAAAATTTTACTATTTTAGCAAAGTCCTTGTAGGTTGGGTCTATGATGAAATGCTTGATCTTGTTAATTTTCTGGATGGGACTCTGGCAATGATTTTGCATAGATGCTGACCGAGTTTATGGATCTAAAACAATGTTTTTTATTTTTTTGAAGCTGTTAACAGATCATGGGTCTAAAAACAATGTTACCCTGACATTTTATTTGACTCACCATGGTATTGTGGACACATGACACTTTGGCACCTAAAGAGATTGTTTGATTTTAGATTCAATTCAGCATAATTTTAATTATTAACAACAATATATTCATACATCTTAGATTATCTTAACATTTATTATACATTATTTGTCTCACGATCCTAGATTTTAAGGTTTCTTGGATGTTCATGGTGCTATTCATTGGGGATATGAATTGTTCTCTTATTGTAAATTTGTGAGAGAAGTAAAACTTCCTCCAGTATAATTTGAGAATTTAAGGACCCCTTTTCCTTGAATAGTACCATGAGGAGTTAATTATGTCAGTTGGGTTGGATGCTTGGAAATGGTTGGAGTCTTGATGTCATGAGGCAGTGGAAAATTTTAAGGGCAGTAGATAGAGCTGCTGCATCAGCCATGGGTGTCCTTCTACTCAATAGACGTCTCCTTGTATGTCCGTGTTGGACATGGATGAATTAGAGCTTTCAAAGAGGAAAATGGACTGAATGGTGCTAATTGGAGATGGTCCTCGAAATTATATCATTGAGGCTGTCAATGGAGTCTGGGTTCTTTGTTTCATCTTGATTGGATAATGAAGCCTTCCTAGGGAAATGATTAGTAACAAATATTGATCTATTATGGGGTTCCTTTAATTAGATCATTGTTTCGAAAAGCAGACCGCTCAGTGCATGGGCGGCCGCCGAGGCGGATCTGGGGGCCTGGGCGCATCGCCCAGGCCTAGGCGCCTATAAAAAGCGGAGGTTCCTGGGCACCCACTTAGGCGCCCTGGAAACCACCTAGGCACCCGCCCAGCACCCAAACCTGGGTGGCCGCCAAGGTACAATGCCCCCCCCAGAGGTGGAAAAAGGTTTCGGTGGGGGCTATTTTTGTCTATTTTTTTTATACTAAGGGGCCAAAAATGGGGGGTTTAGGTTCATTTGAAACCAAAAACTGATTAGAGCATATTTTAGAGAGAGAAAGGCCCCAAAAAACTAGTTTTTGGTATTTCTTTAGGATCGAAGGGTTTCTTAAAGTTATGTAAAATTGATCAAAACATCATCCATTGATATTGGGTTCAATTTTTGATGTTTTATGAATCTATTGGGGTTTTTTTTAGAAGATTTTGATTCCTTAGAAGCATCTATAAGGTGGAAGTTTGGAGACTCAGCAATCAAAAAGTAAGTGGTTTTTTTTATTGCTTATATAAGTATTATTTTGAGATGCCTTCTTCGGGATCTAATAGGAGTGGTGATCTCGGTTGGAAATATGGCTACAACCCATATCTTAATGATAAAAATTGCATAAGATGCAAGTTTTGTGAGAAGGATACAAAAGGGGGCATCAACCAGTTCAAGAAACATCTTGTCGGTTTTAGGGGGGATGTTGCACCATGTAAAAAGACTCCTGATGCTGTTAAAGAGAATAACCAATTTTTTGAGTATGGTAAAAATGAAAAAAGATTGAAAGATTTTCCTCCATATCATAGATTAGGTCTGGGGTTCGGGTCAATTATGATGATCATGATAGTGATTAGGATGGGATTGGGGAGGGATGTCAAGAGCTAGAACAATCCATTATTAGGGGGAAGGGAAAGGGAGTTATAATTACTTCTGGTTCTGAGAGTAAGAAGCCTCGGGTTAGAGGCCCTATAGATAGTTTTTTGCCTCGGCCTGACCCTGAGGTTGTAGGAGAGAAAACAAAGAAGCAAACCACCATTGCAAATGGAATGAAGAAGGAATAGAGAGATAGAGCTGCTTATTATGTTGCTACATGGTTTTATGAGGCGGGCATTCCTTTTATTACCGCTCGCTTAAGCAGCGTCTATGCCACGGTAGAGCCAATTGGTCAATTTGGGCCTGGGATGGAACCCCCAACCCCATATGAGCTTTCAGAGCCTCTTTTGAAAAAATGGTCAATGTCACGAAGGAAGCTGTAGAAGTTACGAAGGATGCATGGGCTCAGTATGGGGTTTCTATTATGACTGATGCTTGGAGTGATAGGAAGAAAATAAATTAGATGAATTTGCTTGTGAATTATCCTTTAGGGACTATTTTTTTGAGGTCTATTGATGCTTCTGATCATATTCATGATGCCTATTACATATTCCAAGTTATAGAGAAGGGAATCAAGGAGGTTGGGGAGCATCTTGTTGTACAGGTTGTCACAATGCTGCTTCTAATGTTGATGCAGCTAATTTCTTTCGCTTAGCTTATCCTAGAATCTTTTGGACATCATGTGCAACACATTGTATAAACCTCATGCTTGAGGCTCTTGGCAGTTTAATCGAGATTTCAGGTGCAATGAAGAAGGCAAAGTCAGTTACAAATTTCATTTATAGCCACCATCTCACCCTCAGTATGATGCGTAGATTTACAAAGAAGAAAGAGATTGTGAGTCCTGGGGTCCTGAGATTTGCGACCTGGTACTTATGCCTAGATAGCATACATTCGAGGAGAATGCAGTTGAGGCAGATAATTTACCTCGAATGATATACACACAAATGACCCAATTATGACTGAATTTGATAAGTGGCTAGATGTGCTAGTCCTTGATCTTGATATCCAGGATATTATATGTGCTGATGAGCTGATGAATTACAAGTGCTCATTAAAGTCTTTTGGCAGTCCAATGGCAATGAGGCAAAGGACTAAAATTGATCTAGGTAATAATAATATTCTTAAGTTCATCAAGTTCAAGTAATCAAGTTTCACTTTAATAATTCTATTATTTATTTATGATTTTATTCTATATCTTTGCAGCCAATTGGTGGAGCCAACATGGGCTCAATTCTCCAAATTTACAAAAGTTGGCCATTCGGATCTTAAACCTAACTACTACTTCCTCATCTGGTTATGAGCGCAATTGGAGTACTTTTGAAGGGGTAAGGCCGTAAGGGTAATTTGTATAATTGTATTAATAATACATGAACCATAGATTTTAATTAGTTTCATTTGATTTTGTTAGATTCATACAAAGAGAGGGAACATGCTTGAATCAAAGAGGCTCAATGACCTAGTTTATGTCAAGTATAATCGATTCTTAAGGGACAGGTTTGTTAATAGAGATAAGAGAGACCCCATTAGATAAAAAAATATAGACAATGCTATGAAGTGCTTAGTTGATGATGATGAGGTCGAGGGGCATGAAGGATTGACATGGGACATGATCATGAATGCTTCAGGGACATTAGCTGACCCTCCTACGGCCACTAGATCTTCTACACAGAGGACGAGGTTGGAGGAAGAGGAGGAAGAAGAGGCAAATTCAGAAGAGATGGAGGTCGACCAATATGTCGAGGAGGGTGACAACTCCGATGGCGATGAATATGATGCAAGTGCAGTTGACCCTATTTCTGATGATGAATGATGAATGTTGAATAATGATTAAACTTTGAACATTGATTGAACTATTGAAGATTCTTATGAGTTTTTCTTGTTCTTGTTTTTCTTGGTTGTGTATTGTGGTTTTGTGGATAGTGGATTTGTAGTTCCACTAGTTTGATTTGGTAACTTTGGTTTGATAATTTGGTTGTTAAATTTTAAGTTTTAATTGGATATGGACCGACTTATGGTTATGCTTATGGAGTGTGTGTCAATGTGTAGTATACTTTGAATTCTGATATGCTCTAAATACCTAATTCTTTTATTTTATACAATATTTAACTGTAGAATCCTTTTTGGATTCAACTGGCCGCCCAGGTTCTGGGCGTCTGCCTAGGCGCTGTGCGGCCTGGACCCCCCAGACCGCGTAGGACCCGCTTAGCATTTTATGAAACTATGAATTGGATTAAATGCAATATTATTTGTGGTTATTTAAGAGCAAGCACATGGGTAATGTTAGTAATTTGACAAGAATGGAAGCTCATGATGTTGGAAAGGTTGAACATGACGGACGGTGGCACTTGAACTATCGGCATAAAAGCCCCAGTGGATGGAATTCTTGAAGCTGAGAACATTCAAGTTCTAATGGGCCGGAGGTTCAAATTCAAACCATCCCATTTTGATTATTTGGGGCTTCGTGGCACCATTCCATCTGAAATACACGCACACATGCACAGATCTTTGAAATCATGGTCTTTTGAAATGGTCGTGGAAAACCCATGGCCTTAGAAATTTGGGGTAACAAATTCATGCATGGAAAAAACTGGATTCTTTGGGAAGTCTTGCTTAGGGATCTTCCCACTGTTGTTGGAGAAAAGGTGCAATGACCTAAACTCCATAGGGAGGAAGTAGTTGGGATATTTGATATGTTAGTGTTTTGATGTTTGTGTGCCATTCAAGTCCTTACTCACTCCATTAATGTATTCAAAATGATACTTATGCGAAGGGAACTAGGATGCCATAAATTTTGGGGTGCAATGTGGGAGACCTTGTGCACTGCTTAAGGCCATTTATCAATTGAGCGTCTTATATGAGATGAGGGCAACTTTTATATGCCTCATGTTTGGAAGTATTTGTGAAACTCTACTGGAGGCTTGGGAAAGGTATCGAATTTCATTGAAAACACATGCCATGGGTTAGGCGTTGGCCAATAATATAAATGTCTATTTTGCCTTGTACATTCTCGTTGGTGTTAGAAAGTTAGTTATTTTTTCTTGTGTTTTTTTTTTTGGGTAAATATTGAAAAAGTTAGTTATTTCTTCTTGTGTTGATCCATGCTCAATGCACAATTGAAAAATTGTTTATAAAAAGAAAAAAACTAACCAATTGGGTTGTGTTACGTGATCAGGTGCAGTCCAAATGAGGGCAAGCTTGATAAGCCTAATGCTTCGAAGTATGTGTTAAGCCCTAGTAGAGGTTTGGAAAAGGTTGTCATTGGAAGATAATTGGCATGTGTTATGGGTTAGCAAATCCAGGGGGAGATATAATCGTCTATTTTGCCTTATTCTTTCTCCTTGGTGTTAGTTTGTATTTCTATTTACTCAATCCACAATTATCAAACAATCGATTATTTTCTTATTGAAAAAGAAATAAAGGATAATTGGCTATCCGTGTGATGAGTAGATGGCCAAAGAGGACGATGCCTGGAAACCTCAACCAAGTGTCATGTCTCATAATATGCCTACCTTGGCATGTTCGTTGGACGTGACACATTGCTTCATAATTGTAGGCTAAAGTTAGTTTTTTCATGGCTATGTGTTCTGGATCAAATACCCATGGGCCGGAGCATCACTAGTTGCCAGTGTGCCAAGTAAAGTAGCTTTGATACTACATTCTATGAAACTTTAGCAAAGGAGAGGGAGGACAAGAGAAGAAAGAGAAATGAGAGTGGCATGGAAGTCAAGGTGGTTGGGACTTCCACTCAATTGATTTGGAGACCCATATACTTTAACATACATAAATGTTTGGGTTTATAGCAATTTACTGTTATATCCTTAGTCCAAAGGAAATTACAATGAGGAACAATACACAAATATTGGGCATAAGAATAGTGAATACTGCATACAAGGATAAAACATATAATAGTGCTAGTACACACATGATCCTCCACCACTAAAAGGACATAGACAGGTGTTTTGGGTTTAACGTAGCTTGGTATGGTTAGTCACTTAGTTGAGGGAACAAACTGACTTGGGGAATTGGACATAAGCATTCTGTATTTCGTGTGCAAATCAATCCTCAAAAGGAGCCTCTGAAATTTGTTTTGATTTTCAAGGGTTGCTCAGTGAAGCCAAAATTATTTACAGTTTTTTTTCCTCTTGTTAGCAAATAAGGTATTGTGTTGATTAACCAAATGATGATGTTGATTAGCCAAACCTTTTATTAACAAAAAGGTGGTGATGTATTATGTATGCTCTTTTAATGTAGGGTCCGTTTTATTGTGGCCATGGTTGCACCAAAACCCCATGCTACCCTTTCCCTCAAAACCCATTTATGGATTAAGGACCCAAAACCTCTCCTAAACACTTGCAAATTCATTTCTTCCCCTAGAAACTAGATTTGAAGTTCCTAAAATGCTGCAATCTGATGTATCTAGGGTCCATTCAAATGGAGGGTCCAGATTAGATGCTGAGAGAGCAGTGAAGACGGACAATTTTTATGGCTTTATATTCATTTCTCCAGATCCATGATAGTGGAGGTCGAAAGGAACTATCTGCAGTTTTTGCTCCTTTGATGTTTTTCTTTTTTTGGGTGTGTTGGGGTGGGGGTACTGTTTATTACTGTACTTTTTCCATTTCTTTGTACCTTAAGTGGACGCGATACACTGGTTTTGACCCACATTGTTTGGGCTTTCTCAGCACATTGTGGTGGTTGTTTCAGAATGTGATTAACACAGAAGAATTTTACATACATTGTCGTAATACTCACCTGTGACTATACAATTGGTTGAGACTTAAATATGTTTTATCATGCTATTCCATCCCTTAATTGGCCCTTCTAAATCCCTTAAATTGTTCCTAGTACTCCTTAAGGAGGACATAAGTTGAAGCATATTGTGCCATGCCCTTCTCAAATTACTTTTGTGTCGCTTCTAAAGTTTTGAAGGATAAAGGGGATGCTAAACTTCCAAAATGGGGATGCACGGTCTTTTAGTGTCGATCAACCATCTCTGCTGTATCATATACAGCCAGAAAGAAAGATAATTAACTGTTGGTATATGTTGTTCCTTAAAATTTGACGATAGCTATAGGAAATAAAATTCAACTCCACTTTTCGTACTTCCATGCAACCTAAGCTCTATGCCTAAGATGCCTAAGATGCTTTCTAATGTCTTCAACTTTCCTGAGTGAGAAAAATGGTACCTGGGGGTTATATTCCTCTGCCAACATGCAGGATTGTGAATTTGTCAAGTTCATGCTATTAATTATCGTGACTTTGGATGATTTTCAGTCTTTTGTACTTATTTATGTCACTCTTAACACTCTGATTCGCCTATTAAAAATATTGCGGGCTTACTTCCTTATATAATTCCCCATGTTCATGTCCTGCTTTATTCAAACTTGTTTTTATGATAGTTGAGTGAGCTATTTTTTTCATTTTGTAATTTAAAATATGGATTCAGTCCTTTTAAGGCCTCACATAAATTTTTTATCTTTTATCATGGTTGGATGTAGGTAAATGGTACTCTATGGGACATGTCAAGACCTCTAGAGGAAGACTGTGAACTAAAGTTGTACACTTTTGACTCCCATGAAGGGCGTGATACCTTTTGGCATTCTAGTGCCCACATTCTTGGACAGGTGCAGTTTTTGACCTCTGGAATTTTTCTGTTGTATAGTTTCTAAGGTTAGTAAGTTTGTGGCATTCTAGACATTGTATATCCCAATGAACGAAAATTCGGCTGCCTTGCCGCCTAGGCGACCTGGCTGAGAAACCACCTAGGCATAGCCTAGGCGGTGGGGTCTGGGCGGGCATGCCTAAGGAAGGCGCTTAGGCGGTCAAGGTGGGCGCCTAGGTGGGCTCAAGGCTGGTGCCTAGGCGGTTTGGGCATCCACCTAGTGCCATCCCTTTAAAAAAAAATAAAAAAGAAAAGAAATTACAAATCCACCCAAACAAAAATAAGGCCTGGTATTGCCCTTCTCTCTCTCTCTCTCTATCTCTTTCTCGGGTCCATGTGCTCTCTCTACATATGAGAAGAAGAAGAAGATGGACTCCAAGTATTCGATGCACGACCTCTCTCTCTCTCACTACACACACAAACATACATATGGACCCATATACTCTCACTTTACATGTAAGAAGAAGATGGCCTTCAAGTGTTTGATGCGAGGTCCCTCTATTGCACATACTCTCTCTCTCTCTCTCTCTCGATATATCCTCCAAGTGTTCAAAACTTCTCTCTCATAAATATAGATCCAAAAGAAAAAAAGAAAAGAAAAGAAAGAGGATGATCTTTAAGAATTTCATACGAGATCTCATGCACACACACATACGTGCGTGTGCACATGCACACACAAAACACGTACACGCACACGCACACATTCATAAAATACGCACACAAAAAACATATGCCCCCCACCCCAACCGCTACTCTTAGGGCTGCCTTTGTGTTTGGCAGGCCGCCTTGGCACCTAGGTGGCCAACACCCTTGGCCTCCTCTACCTTTTTGAACATTGGTATACCCGACAATTCATGGCTTTCTAGTAGTTAGAATTTATTTGAATATATCAGATTAGGTATCAGTGACTTTTACATTGGTGCTATCTTGGATTGTTTATATAGGATTGCTTATATAATATGTTTATATTAGAACTCCTTCTGAAGTTGATGATTGTAATGGTTTTCTGTTTAAATGCAGTCCCTTGAAATGGAGTATGGATGCAAATTATGCATTGGACCTTGTACAACCAGGGGAGAGGTAGCATTTGACTTTATCTATTTGTTCTTATCTCTAAATGAATACACTGGTAAACATACTATCTTTGATCCTAAGCTGTTTTTTATAAGACAATGCACCTTGGCTATCTACCTGTGGCATGGATGGATCTTTTCTTTTTCCCGCTAACTGTTGATACTAACGAATTCTCATAAATTGGTCATTTTATTTTGGGAAATTTACATAGCCCCTTCCCATATGAAAAACACACTCTATTTAAACTTGACATCTGTTTCTCCAACTTTTTCTTTTCCTTATATTGAACCGCTTAAATACGTATCTTGGATAAAAATTCTTTTCTGGACCAAACATATTTCCTGTTTATTAACCATTTACTCTCTCTCTCTCTTTCTCTCTCTCTCTCTCTCTCTCTACGTACGTACTACGTACTACTACGTACTACGTACGTACGTACGTACGTAACGTAACGTAAACTAAACTAAACGTAAACCGTAACGTAACCGTACGTACCG
>NW_006497417.1:746794-803856 GCF_000471905.2 Amborella trichopoda
CTTTACTTATTAGTACGACTAACTAACGTATACTTCGTAGTAAATTAACTTTCTTCGTACAACAACTATTCTTCGTTATTACTATTACTCTCTCTCTCTCTTCTCTCTCTCTCTCTCTCTCTCTCAAGGAGTATCCAGTCCATCGATAAGTGCATAAGAATAACTAATAACCCAGACTGCCTGACTTTCTCTCTGAAAATCGGACCAGTGCCTCTCTCTCTCTCTCTCTCTCTCTCATTAATAACCCAGACTGACATTCTCTACACCCTTCAGAACTTCAGAATACAAATGCCTCATCTCTCTCTCTCTGGATTGGACATGGTCCCTTACTCCAAATCTTCCCCAAAAGGAGAATATCCATCTCCAAACCTCCCCTGATTTGGCATTTTCCCCTGTGCCTCTATTTTCTCCCCCTCTTCATGGGAGGCTGTGTCTCTCTAGAAAATCCCATCATCACCTGAAAAGCCCACCTTTTCTGACAACCCCAATGTTACTCTCTCTCTCTGCTTTGCCATGGCTTATGCTGGTCTCTCTCTCTCTGGCCCTATAAGCTCTTTCTTTAGTCTTCCATGACTTCTTGTGTGCAATCCAATGGGCCATTCTCTTTTTAATGCATCTCCACTCTCTTTTTGATGCCCCTTCAAGAAATTCAGAAAGCACTGGTTGATTTCTGGTCTTACACTTTATATTTAGGGTTTTTAGACCCTTTTGGCCATTCCAATTGCCACATTCTTAGTAATTTCCAGCACATTGATGGTCCTGAAACTCGTTAAATTCCAGCTCTCACTGAAAAAATCAGCCTTCAGACGAGAATTTTGGCAAGATGGTTTTTGCTAAGTTGTTTTAAAGGAAATTTACCAAAATACAGTTAAAAATTTCAGCTATTTAACATTTTACCATTTATGAAAAGGCACCTAAAATATCAACTATTGTAATTCGTGATTACCGCCTTTCATTGGCTTTTTGAAATTTAATCATAAGAAACAAGGTCTTAGATGCATTTCGTTAAATTTCCCTTGTTCTAATGGTTAGTTGTGTGGCTGTTTGTTTTTCAGTAGGAAATCTTTTGGGTTTCCTCTAAATTTTACTTCTGTGGATGAGCTTTCAGAGTTCTTATAATTTTGTTTGTTTGGTTGTTAATTCAATTATTTCCACGATTTCTTCAGTTAAGAGAACTCGTAATATATCTAGACTTGAGAGAGAGAGAGAGAGAGAGAGAGAGAGAGAGAAGGTCATGGTGTTACTATCTCCGATGTCCCAGAAAGAGGTCCTGGACTCCATTCCCACCAAGGTCTCAAGTGAGCTTTCTTAATAGAGAGAGAGCTCTGAAATAATGTTGGAATGTATAGGGAAAATGAAAAGTTTTGGGACAGGATGTGGGATTGAGATTTTTCTTGACGCCTTTTGTTTTGGAAGTTTGTGTTATGTAACTTTCCTTCTTTTCTGAGAGTTTGCATTTACATGATTTTCTTTAGGAGGAAAGCCTTTAGTGGAGGCGTTGTTTTGGTTTCTAGTACCATCTCTATAGGATCTCGTCGAGACCTTTTCTTTGTTTCTTGCATATTATTTGCAATATTCATATTTATATAAATTCGTCACTTGTTGGTTGAGCAAGACGGGATATATTGCAATTAGCTGAGATGATGTAAGTCAATGCATTTTGCAGGGGTTTTACTATGATGCCTTTTACAATGACTTGACCTTGAATGAGGAGCATTTTGGACATATTCAATCCCAGGCAAAAAAGGCTGTTGATGTAAGATGTTAGCTTTTTGACACAGCAAGTGCATTTCGCATCTGATTTACTTTGTGATATTTATTTTGCTACACCTATTGTTTATGTTTTTCTGATTGGTGTAACATTTTTTTGGATACCACAACATGTACTACGTTCTTTCTCTTGTTTCTTCTGGGAACTGCTTGAATATCTAATTGATCTCAATGATGATATTAGATGAACTTTTTCTTTGTTTATCTGGTATTGGATTTTGGGCTTCTTTTTTGGTAACCATCACTGCCATGTTTTAAGGTCTCATTTTCCTTTTTTGGATAATTAGCACTGTACCAATGGTTCTCTATTTTTGTCTATGCTTTTAGGCAGACTGCAACAATGTGTAAGGGACTTACTGTATCCAAAAGGTTTACAAAATCAGTAATATAAACTGTACAGAAATTTCTTAAGAAAGAGGATTGGATATAGGATGGGTAATGAGGATGTCTGGTTATCTGGTCTCTACCACTTCTTTTCTGGGCATCAGCTGATGGTTTTCTTTTCTATGTTTGTATATAAACTTAACCTGGAGTTTGAAGCACATATCTATGATCAGATCAAAAAGGTGTTTTAGCCTCCAAGGGCAAGGGTTGGAAGTGGGAATCCTTGGTCCTTCTGAATCGCCTTCTATGAGCAGGTTAGAACCCCAGTTTCTCCCAAACACTTGCAGTTGGATGAGCAGGGCATGTATATTTGCTAAGGTCGAATCAGCAATGCCCATAGGTCCTGAAAATGTAAGGAGAATCCAAAAGGATGTCTAAAGATCCACCAACCCCAGCTGGACCTGGTGCCCTTAGAGCTGACATCAAAGTGAACTTTGATGACACCTCAATTTTTGGCTAGCCATCTAGAAGATTTAGGAGTTGGATTAGGTTTGGACCATATGATTGGTTAGCCACGTCTACCACCTATAAAGCTTGGAATTCTTTGCTGCAGAATGCCCACGATATAAACATAGCTTTGATTGGGTCAATCATGGTGTTCATTTGTAACTGGGAGCTTTAAATGCTCTTTGGCCACTCCAAGCGTACTGACCATGGAATGGCTAGAACAGTCAGTCTCCATATTAATTAACATGAAGTTAGGAAGAGGGGGGACAGCAAACATCTAAGAAGACTATCCAGGACCTAGGGGTCACCGACTGCCATTTGAAGAGTTCCAGGAAGCAAGACCATATTTTGGAGGCAAGTTGACAATGTAGCAATAAGTGGTTGACTGTTTCTCCAGTTTACCTGCACAAATTTAGCTGGTTTGTCAGTGGTTTACATTTATTTCTTTACATGGTTGAGGGTGATGGTTTTGTTGGAAACAGCAAGTGAAGTCCTATGGCTGTGGATTGCAATTTGTGTCGATAAGGGTTCTATAGGGGAAAAAAGGAAAAAAACAACAGAGATTTAGCCTGATGTTGTGATAGAATGAAGTGGACCTTTAACTTGTCTAGCAGCGCCATTCGATCACCGACTTCATTGTCTCTCATATTTCGTCTAAAGAGCAGAATCCAAATGCATTTTTGCCCAAGTCTTCACATAGCCTAAGGCATTTCCTGCTACAGGGCAATGAATGGAACTTTTTCCTGCTGTATTGCTATCTCTCCTTTTTTCACCCATTTTATCCTGGATCTCTGGTGGTAGAATATATCTTCCTGCTTTAGAGAGGACTCCCCCCCCCCCACAACAATCTCCTCACAAATCCTACCCTCTCCATTTCCGATTCTCCTCACCCTTTCCCTTGTTGTTCTAGTCTCTTTGACTGCTGTGAAATTTTCCGGGTGCTGGAAACCACTTTGCTTGTTCTATACCAATTTCTTCCGTATGACAACCTGTGAATCCTCTGAATAAGGCTCGTGAACTTTTGAGATATTCCTAGGAGCAGAAAGTTGCTCCTGATCACACATAGCCGTGGCCCAGATTTTGTTGAAAAGGGGTCATTCTGTGCATCGGTCAATGTGCACCAGATATTATGACTGTAACAAGGAGAGGGATATGTGTGCTGGAGATGATTTTGGTTCTACTGTTTCCACAATTTTGCATAGTTCCCAATTGCAATTTGACAAAGGTGCTCCAGTTCAATCTACCTTGATGATGCTACCACAAATGTTTTCTATGAATATCCATAATTCCACCTGTACAAGGGGATTCCATGGGCTTGAACCCAAATCTTCTCTGTGGGGTCTGCCCACCATTGAAGGGAACCAAGGTTTGAGGTTGAGTATGACTCCCTTGAATCTGAAAGCATTTGATGTAAGTAATCTTTGCTCTCCAGAGTTAGCAAGTCACAGATGATTTCTAGGTTCTGGTTGCCCACACAATGATGCAACTGATGTCGTGTTTGGGAGGACTCATATCAGTGCCAAGCGCAACGTTGATATTTTTTGAAGATAATATTCTTACCTATGGTAATGGTGTGTAGGCCATTTAGTAAGGTTGCATTAATTTGTGGCTGTTGGTTCAATAGATATGGATGGTTCTTGGCTGCATAGGGGTTGGGGTTTCGGTATGTACTTGAGTGGGCTGTATGCCATTCTTCTGAAACTGTTTCTGGTGTGTGGGCGGGGTGGGATGGCATGGGTTCTTAGGGTTTTATCAGGTCTTTACTGACTTTATGGTTGGGGAGCTCATGACGAGAGGAGGTTGAAGTAGATGCGTGTAATAGGTGTTGAGACTAGGTGGCACTCGAAGGCTATGTGCTTCCTTGTATTGGGTATATGGAGCTCTTCTTGCGTTGCCTAGGCGTGAATCGCCATGGAACTATTAAAAAGCATATTCCTCTGGTTCACAGTGAATTTCATGGGTCAGAAAATTTGCTTTCTTATTTTTACATTTTGTAAATATGTTCCTAAGGAACTTGTCTAGGTATCCTTCCTGTGTCTTTTCAGTTTCATTTACAAATTTCTTCTTGAATATCCTCATAGTCAATATCACTTATCACAGGTTCCACAAACTGCTTGCTGTTGATAGCTCACTATTGGGAGCTATTCCAATCGCCAGATCTTGACGGTGGAAATAGATTTGTGGGGCAGAAAGTTGAGGGCTAGAAAAATCCACTTTGGTGGTCCACACACACGTTGATGGGAATGTTGATGATGGAATCTAGGTTTGTAATTTTATCGTCATGGTCTCCATCTCTCATGACCTGTAGCATTTTCTGGGCTATCAATGGCTGTGGGTGAAGTTGAGATTCAGATTCCAGTGCCATTCAGCCCTTCTATGTGACTCCGTCATGCCAGGCTTGGGTCTACGAATTGTTCTTATTTTAAAAGCAAAACGGCAATTGAGTTTCTATGTAGAGAAAATTTAGCACAGGGAAAATTTAGGTTTCACTTGTGATACTGGTTCCAAAGATCAAGAATTAACTGGTTGAAAGCGGGTGACCATAACACCGCCTTTTTTTCATTGGATAGTTAATTGTCGCAGAAGAGACAGTACTATCTCAATGATCAAATACAACAACCGCTACTTAACTCAACCAGAAGAAATTGAGCAGGCAATCATAGAGTTCTTTTAGACTCTATACACAGCTCCATCTGGCCCCAAACCGAGAATGTCATCCCTTGACTTGTTAACCTCATCGATGATCAAGCTGTTTGGCTAGAGCGACCCTTCACAGAAGAAGAAATTATAGAAGCTATCGATGCTCTTGCCAAAGACAAAGCCCCTGGTCCTGACGACTTCCCAATTGCACCTTTTAAGGCTTTCTGGGATACTTTCCATCTTGACTTTATCAATTTCTTCGAGGAATTTTTCCTCTGGGGAACTCTCCACAAAGCTATTAATGCCACTTTTCTAGCCCTAATTCCCAAAGTTGAAGGGGCCGAGGAAATCAAGGATTTCCGTCCATTCAGTTTGCTCAACTCCCCCGACAAAATTCTGGCAAAAGTCCTGGCTTCTAGGATTCAACAGGTCCTCCCTTCCATCATCTCTTCATCTCAAACTGCCTTTATCGAAGACAGACAGATCCTAGATGGGGCCTTAGTGGCTCACGAGTGCATCCACTCCAGGCACTTGGCCAAAAAACCAGGTCTTATATTCAAAATAGATTGAGAAAAAGCCTATGACCATGTTGATTGGTCAATTATGGAGGAGTCTATGGCAAGGATGGGTTTCTGGGATCGTTGGAGGAAGTGGATGAGTGGGTGCTACTCCCATTCACACTTTTCCATCCTCATTAACAGAACCCGAAAAGGTTTCTTCCTGTCCTCGAGCGGTCTCCGTCAGGGAGACCCCCTCTCCCCCTTCCTGTTTGCCATCGCTGCGAAAGTGTTCAGTTGTTCTATTTCCCGGCTCTATCAAGCAGGACTCCTCTCTGGCTTCAGGAGCAGTTGACACGGCCTAACAGTGTCCCATCTACAATATGCAGATGATACCCTGGTGTTCCTAGATACCTCTCGAAGCGAAGTTGACACCCTCAACCTCTTCCTAAAATGCTTTCAAACAGCAACAGGGATTAAAGTCAACATGGAAAAATCTAAAATGATGGGAGTAGCTCTATCAAATGCAGCTGTCAGAGCGATCATTCGAAATTGGGAATGTAAAGTGGAGGATCTCCCTAGTATCTATCTCGGCCTTCCACCAGGACTGGGGAAACCCAAGAAGAGACAATGGTCTCAAGTCCTAGATAAGGTAGATAGACGTCTGACAGGGTGGAAAGGTAGATACCTCTCAATGGCAGGGAGAACGACAATGTAAAAGCCACCCTATCAAACTCTCCAGTTTACCTCATGTCTCTCTTCCATATGTCAGCCCAAGTGGCAAACCTGCCTAGAACAACTCATGAGGAATTTCCTATGGTCGGGGCAGGCTGAAAAGACAAAATTTCATCTTGTAGCTTGGGACAACATTTGTCTACCTAAACATAAAAGAGGTTTAGGAATCCGGGTACTTCGAAAACACAACCTGGCACTCCTAGGGAAATGGTGGTGGCGTCCAGCCACCCAGCCTTTCTTTCTTTGGGCTCAGGTCTTACGGAATAAGTATAGGATACCCGAAGGAGCTTGGGTGCCAGAAAGGAGTCAGTTGCATAATGCCTCAGGAGCATGGAAATCTTTTCCTCGGCTCTATCTCAGTTCGAAAGATTAATAAGATTTCACCTTAGAGAAGGTTTTAGAGTGAGATTCTGGTCAGATTTATGGCTAGGACCCTTCCCTCTACGAGAAGTGTTCCCTACCCTCTACACACTTGCTTTAACCAAAGAATCTTCTGTTGCTGATGAAATGGTTTTGTCAGTAGACCAAAGAGTTTGGAACCCATCTTTCTAAAGGAACCTAACAGAAGAGGAAACCAATCACTTTTAGTTGCTCACGACAGCTCTACACTCTCGCTTCATTCCTACTCGAGGAAGAGATGCTATAGTATGGACTCTAGCTCCCTCTGGTATCTTCTCTGCAGTCTCATTCTATAAAAGCTTAACTCAGCCCCCCACTCTTCTGAGGAATCCCACTGCGGTACAATCGAAAGTTGGGTCAACCATCGCCCCACTTAAGGTTCAAACTTTCAACTGGCTTGCCTGCTCCCAAAGAGCTCTCACAGTGGACCACCTCCAAAAGAGAGGGATCCCGATCCCCAATAGATGTGCTTTGTGCCTGTGAAAGGAGGAAAGCATCTGGTCTTCAAGCCTTTCCTTTCACTTTCGACATCCTAATCCTATGAATGTATCTATGACCTACGCCCTCATTTGTACCACCAATTTCTTCTACTGCAATGTTCCCATTGTGTTCATCATTTAATAATTTTTTAAAATAAACTTTCCACCTTTCGTTGACCACGTCATCTTTCACCAAGACCCTTTGATCCTCACTCTTAATGCATATAATATGATTTAGATCCCTACACTTTTTCTCTCTTATGTTTGCTAATTTGAAGACATCTTTTTTACCTTCTCTTGTTATGTCTAATCAGCATAAATCGCCACAATGGCTCAAAAACAATCCCATGTTACACTTAGTAGAGTTTTTATAAGATCTAATTACTTGTTGAGGCCACCGGGCAGATATAGAAAAGGAGTTTGATTAATTGGTTATATCAATCCCAAGATTGGATAGGCTTTATCATCCACAAACAGATCATTTTTTCTTCAAACTTAGAAACATGAATTCCATAGCGTGCAAGGACAAAATCTTCCCACTACTTGCGAAAAGGAAAACTTACCCGCTAGGGTTGACTAGGTAAAAAATGTGTTAGTTTCTCATGTACAAAAATGGGGCTTATAGAGACTGCCCGATTACAAAGATTTACATGAAGCTTTCAAAAATTACAGCAGGACTGAAATTTGCCAAACTACAAAGGTGTTTATGTTATGTGCTAAAGGTCCTGAGCAAAAAAGGAGTTGGACCCGGCTTGATCTTCTACTTGGATTCTAGCTCCCTCTTTCGCGAAGAGATATGCGAACTCTTTGGACGTCCACCATATATGCTTCCGAGAGACGTTCATAGCCCTGCAAATGTGATCAATTTCGTCAAAATAGAGGTTAGGTGCCATGGTGGAGAAATAGTCCTACTTGCCCAAGAGAGAACATTTTGTGAATCTCCTTCAACTATCAAGTGTGAGCCCCAAGAGTGGTTGAAACATTTCAGGCCTTGTAGGAGGGCTAAGGCTTCTGCATGATGGGAATCCTTGAGACCGAGATGTTCAGAAAAAGTTAGGAGGATGTTGCGCTGATGGTCTCTAAAGACCCCCCCAGCCCCTGCCGGGCCAGGATTCCCAAGGGAACAACCATCAAAATTCAGCTGATGCTGCCTTCTGGTGGTGATTGCCAATTGTTGAGTCTTGATGCCAGTCGTGGTTGGTGATGGAGAATATTGTCCCATTGACAAAGGAAAAAGCTCCTTGGTATGCCCGAGAAGACCTTGTGATTAGAGGCCCAGAAAGTGACCATAGAGATTGCCTTGTGTAAGAGTGCTGAGGTATGGAGTTTTAAACCTTGAAAGATTCTAGCATTTCTCTCCACCCAGATGGTCCATATGGTTGTAGCTATGGTAGCCTTCCACAAGATTCTTCCAGCCTTCAATCAATGTGAATCTAGTTCGTAAAAGATCAAAACCTTGACTGAAGGCTGGAAGAATCTTGTGGAAGGCTACCATAGCTACAACCATGTGGACCATCTGGGTGGAAAGAAATGCTAGAATCTTTCAAGGTTTAAAACTCCATACCTCAGCACTCTTACACAAGGTAATCTCTATGGTCACTTTCTGGGCCTCTAATCACAAGGTCTTCTCGGGCATACCAAGGAGCTTTTTCCTTTGTCAATGGGAAATATTCTCCATCATCAACTGCGACTGGCATCAAGACTCAACAATTGGCAATCACCACCAGAAGGCAGCATCAGCTGAATTTTGATGGTTGTTCCCTTGGGAATCCTGGCCCGGCAGGGGCTGGGGGGGTCTTTAGAGACCATCAGCCCAACATCCTCCTAACTTTTTTTGAGCATCTCGGTCTCAAGGATTCCCATCATGCAGAAGCCTTGGCCCTCCTACAAGGCCTGAAATGTTTCAACCACTCTTGGGGCTCACACTTGATAGTTGAATGAAATTCACAAAATGTTCTCTCTTGGGCAAGTAGGACTATTTCTCCACCATGGCACCTAACCTCTATTTTTGACGAAATTGATCACATTTGCAGGGCTATGAACGTCTCTTGGAAGCATATATGGTGGACGTCCAAAGAGTTCGCAAATCTCTTCGCGAAAGAGGGAGCTAGAATCCAAGTAGAAGATCAAGCCGGGTCCGACTCCTTTTTTGCTCAGGACCATTAGCACATAACATAAACACCGTTGTAGTTTGGCAAATTTCAGTCCTGCTGTAATTTTTGAAAGCTTCATGTAAATCTTTTTAATCGGGCAGTCTCTATAAGCCCCATTTTTGTACATGAGAAACTAACACATTTTTTACCTAGTCCACCCTAGCGGGTGAGTTTTCCTTTTCGCAAGTAGTGGGAAGATTTTGTCCTTGCACGCTATGGAATTCATGTTTCTAAGTTTGAAGGAAAAATGATCTGTTTGTGGATGATAAAGCCCATCCAATCTTGGGATTGATATAACCAATTAATCAAACTCCTTTTCTGTATCTGCCCGGTGGCCTCAACAAGTAATTAGATCTTATAAAAACTCTACTAAGTGTAACATGGGATTGTTTTTGAGCCATTGTGGTGATTTATGCTGATTAGACATAACAAGAGAAGGTAAAAAAGATGTCTTCAAATTGGCAAAAAAAAGAGAGAAAAAGTGTAGGGATCTAAATCATATTAAATGCATTAAGAGTGAGGATCAAAGGGTCTTGGTGAAAGATGACGTGGTCAACGAAAGGTGGAAAGTTTATTTTAAAAAATTATTAAATGATGAACACAATGGAAACATTACAGTGGAAGAAATTGGTGGTACAAATGAGGGCGTAGGTCATAGATACATTCATAGGATTAGGATGTCGAAAGTGAAAGGAAAGGCTTGAAGACCAGATGGTATATCAAAGATTAGCATTGAGCTTGTACCTCTTTGTCTTAGTTGTGGACGACTTAACTAAGCACGTACAGGATGAGGTACCATGGTGCATGTTGTTCGCAGATGACATAATTTTGATTGATGAGACCCGAAATGGCGTCAACACAAAGTTAGAATTTTGGAGGGATGCTCTAGAATCCAAAGGTTATGAAATTAATCAGACTAAGACAGAGTATGTGGAATGCAAGTTTAGTAATAATAGTAGCAGATACGAGGAAGTAGTTGAGATTGACGGCCAGGAACTACAAAAATGACCGTACTTTCGATATCTTGGGTTGATAATATAGGAAAATGGGAGATTGATGAAGATGTCGCACACAAAATTAGAGCTAGGTGGGCGGAGTGGCGATGTGCAACTGGAATTTTATGTGATTGCCGCATACTAATGAGGCTGAAGGGCAAGTTCTATAGGACAATTGTGAGACCAGCTTTGGTCTATGGGGTTGAATGTTGGGCGGACACAAAACAATATACCCGTAGAATGAGTATAGTGGAGATGAGGATGTTGAGATGGATGAGTGGCAAGACAAGAAGCGATAGAATTCAAAGTGAATCAATTTAGGAGAATTTAGGTGTGGCACCAATAGGCAATGAGATAAGAGAGAGTAGACTTAGGTGGGTTGGCCATGTGTGGCGCCGACCAAGCACAACACCTGTTACGAGTTGTGAGTTAGTTCAAGTGGAAGGACTTAGAATGGCAAGGGGTAGGCCCAAAAGGACGTGGTTGGAAGTAGTTCGGAAAGATATGGGTTTATATGGTCTCACTGAGGATATGACCTTTAATAGAGCAGAATGGCGGACCGGGATTCGTATAGTCGGCTCCAATTAATTGGGAAAAGGCTATGATGATGATGAGGATACTGGGACTTGGAATGAAGCACCACATGCTCCACTTATTTGATATTTGGGTACTATACGTGACTTTGGTGTTGCTGGGCATATGTATTTATGTGTTGATTTGTGAAGCATTGAACCTTTCGCAAAAAGGAAATATGCACAATCCGTTGTTGGGCCTTTTAATGGCATCAGAAATTTTAATGGCATCACAATTTCTGACATATAGTCTTTCTTCAATCTCTTTGCCATTCTCTAGATGGTTAGAGATTGTTGATGGGGTTCCCTCTTTGTCTTATTGATTTGTTAAAGACAAGCTAATGGTACATTAGAAATTGAGGCTAGTTTGGGGATGCAAGATTGAACTTTTAGATTATGTTTAGGGTGAGTATGTTGTGCGTATGTGGTTTGTATCTTGGGATTGAGCTGACAATTGAGATTCATCTCTGTTTTTCATTTGACATTGATGTGTTACTGAGCCATGGTGTCATTTTTCTTTTATGGTGTGCTTATTGGCTTAAGTAACAGCAGAAGATGATTTTTTGTGCTAGTAATATTCAGCCATATATATATATATATATATATATATATGAGCCTCGTAGGCTTGTTGTCAAAGGTAAGATTAGGTTGCTTTCTAATTGGGTCTTCAGCAACTAAGATCCATGTTCTTTTTTTTTTTTGGCTTGAATGATATGACTAAAATCCTTGTTATTACAGGAAAAACAACCATTTGAGCGGATAGAAGTATCAAGGCAGCAGGCTCTAGAGATGTTCACAGAAAATGGCTTCAAGGCAAGACGTGCTTTCTGTAGAAAATAACATGAAGTGAATGGGTTTGTTGTATTATTAGTTGTAATTCAATAATTGATGTCCCTATCATGGGTCACAACTTTCCAAGTACTTTTTATTTCAGGTCACTCCTGAATGTTAAAGTTTTAAATTGCAGGATTTTTGTCAAGTAGAAATTAATAATTCAAGGATAAGGGGTTTGCATTACCAGTTGTTTCATTGTCAAATAGGATGTCATGCTGGTGTTTTTAAGCTCCATATCAATATGGTTATTCATTTTGTGCTTTGCTATAAACTTCCTGTGCAGATTGAGATCATAAATGAACTTCCTGAGGATAAAACCATTACGGTCTACCGGTGTGGGCCCTTAGTTGATCTTTGTCGGGGACCACACATTCCAAATACATCTTTTGTGAAAGCTTTTACCTGTTTAAAGGTAAAGATTCATGAGGAGCATTGAGATTTCTTCATGAACTTCCATGCAAGTCTTTATAAAGGTCATATATGCTTCCTTTTTGCAGGCCTCGTCTTCCTACTGGAGGGGAAAGGTAGACCGGGAAAGCCTGCAAAGAGTTTATGGAATTTCATTTCCTGATCCAAAAAAGTTGAAGGTTCTATATTTTAAGTTTCTCTTCTCTTTAAATTCGTTTTGCTTATTTTTATTATGGCACCTCTTCTCAAAATCTAGTGGTTTGCTTGGCATTAGTGATGTTAAGCGATGCTTAGTGATTTGATTAATCAATAAAGAATGTTGTCGTTAAAGGGTTTTGTTTCATACTAGATTCCATTTCAACTCGACATCTCTATATTTGTTTTGAGGTTTTTGTGTAAGTGAAATTTGTTTGATTGATGAGCTTCTATTCTTTTAGAGTAGTTGACTTGCATTTTTATTCAGATAGAATCAGAAATCAGTGTTTTTTTCCAGTTATGTAGAACTTCATTGCATTGACAATAAATTTTGTTATGTAAGTGTTCCTAGTTTGTTCGCACATGTTCCCTTTGAGAATCTTGTTGCTCACATATTTTCATTGCGCTCTTGTAATTCCACTTTTGCTAACATCCAAAGTTATTTCATGTTTTCAGTTGTCTATCTTTTGGGTATTGGGGCTTGCTTTCATCCCTCTCATGTGAGAATCAGTGGTGTTAGGTCCGTGTGCACTGGTAGCACAGAAGTGTTGACGCTGTAAATTCATTAGTGGACCCCCAGACACAATGATGTGTCCTACGAGAAACAGTATTTTCCAGTTGGCACTAGTTTGGTAGGACTGGTTTTGCTTAGTGAGGTCATTCTATGGCCTCAGGTGACTCGGTATTACAAGTAAATTGGACTTGGTTTTAACTGATTAGGGTTGAACAGTACTCTTCAAGTCCTTGCTGATTGAGTGTGCAATAGGTTTGGAAGCCTTGCCAATTTAGTGCCCAACTTGGCTTTAGTAACTTTTTTTTTGAAATTGGTGACTATATAATTACCGATGGTACTCACATGAGGTGAGTGAAAGGCATCTCACAATCCAGGTACTTAAATGCACAACTGATTAGTATAAACAAGAAAGTATGGTATAAAGTTTAATATAAAAAAAAAGGAATGGTCTAAAAGGGGCAGGTGTGCTACCATTGGCTTCAATAAAATTCACCTTCCTCATGTGAATATTTAATTAATTTAATCAAAGGGTTTGGATGTTATTAGAGGCTAGTTTGTTTTGAAGGAGTTCCTTGTCCTGGTTATTGGCTTCTATCTTTAGGGTTATTGATGAGGAGTTGTATTCTATTGCTCTTAGCTTTATCAGGAGTTCTCAATCTTTATTGTCTTGGACTTGTGTCAAGGAGACAGGAGAAAGTGACATTGCTGCTCTTAAAAGTTTGTAACTTTGCTTAGGTGATTTTGGTCTCTTACTGGCTCCGTTTGGAGTGGATTCCTGTTAGCTATAGAAGGATTAACCTAGTTGGGGCTGATAAGATTAAATTTGTTTTCACCTCTGAAGTCATATCTTTGATTGGGTTTTTTTGATAGTTTCAAGATGATAAAAAGTACTGTCTTGCAATGCAGTGTTATTGGGAATAGCCATAGTAATCTATTTCTGGATGAGTACTCTGGTGAGCAGGTTCTTCATTTTGAGTTTCCATGGTCTGGTGAAGATTTTAGGATTCATTATCTATATTTAGGCAGGTCTAAATTAATTCTCTTATCTAATGGTTGGTTGATATGTTTAATAATATCATTATTCGGCTATCCACTAGCTTTCATATTTTGGTGTTAACCATGCGGATTTTGTGCTGTGTTTGAGTGATAGAGAATGCATTTGAGTGAAGAAGAGGGGAGGTCTAGTTCTCTTCTAGTGATTTGGGTGGCAGGATCTAACGTGTAAAATTTTATTGTATTTCTAGGGGCTTCCTGAACTGTGAGGGAAGATGGGTTTCCTTTTATGAAAAGTTATCGTTTCTCATATTTGTCCTCCTACTTTTATCTAAAATATTTTCCTTGGGCTGATCAGTGAACTCAAAATGCCATCTTTTTTTTCCTTTTTAAACCAGGATTGTCTGAGATTTTATAATATCATGAAAATTTCATGATATTGGGTGCAATCAAAAGCTCTTGTTTTGCTTCCACTTGAAGAATTTCTGTGTGTTTCTGATACTTTATTGGTTGGGCTTTTTGATCTGGCAACTTTTGAATTATTTGTGCATATTTTTTTAGCCTTGATGGGTATAATTTGGCTTTTGCCTCAAACTTTGATTCCTCTACATTTTAAGCTGACTTGATTGTCAATTGATATGATCATCCTGCTTCTACCATATATACACGTAGAAGTAATTTTCAATGCTATTGTCTTATCTTTATCCCTATGTTTTGTTTAAGCTGTAAACATTGTTAATAGTTCCACTGCTGACCATATGCTTGTCATAGTAATTTTCCATGCTGTTATCCTAAATTTGTCTTTGCGTTCTATGCCAAGTTATTGGTGATGTTAATTTTCTAATGCTGACAATAATCTCTGATGTAGGAATACTTGATTCGGTTGGAAGAAGCAAAGAAATATGACCACAGATTACTTGGACAAAATCAAGAGCTTTTCTTTTTCCATCCTCTCAGGTGATCTCTTTGAAGTTACTGCAGGCCTTTTCCTCTTATGGACTGAATGTTTATTCAAATTTTCTTTTGCTTTAAGCTTAAGTTTGGTGTACGACTCAAATGGAAAATGGATTTTTACATTATTTTCTGGTTGTCGATGTTTGCTTCTGTGAATTGTCTCGGTAATATGTCAGTTTCTTATGGTAAGTTGATGACCTTGTAAATGCTTTTTTGCATTTCAGTCCTGGAAGTTGTTTCTTCTTGCCACATGGCACTAGAATATATAACAAACTGATGGAATTCATACGAGATCAATATAGAGAGAGAGGTTACCAAGAGGTTAATATCCTGCACTAAATTATTCGCAAATTTACTCAATAATATTGTTTGGGAACAGAACCTTATGACAGTTTTTCAGGTTTTATCGCCAAACATATACAACATGCAACTCTGGGACACATCAGGGCATGCTGCGAACTACAAGGAAAACATGTTTGTTTTTGAGGTCAATTTGTTGTCCTTTCTAATTAAATTCCGGTGGTATATATTTTTATTAACATGTATTAATTTGGGGTAAGATTACTTCTTGTGCATGGTATATAATACACAGTTAGGGCCTCCACAATTTGTTCTGAAAATGGAAAGGCTTAAGATGTACATTGTTCTACTGGGGAAATCGATCACCGAAACTACTGTTCACCTCTACTTTTTGCCTTGAGAGTGGATGGTGGATGCCCTATTATATACCAAAACCAAGTTGTGATTAGTATATTTACCCCAAAGTAATATATTATATGCATGATTGTGCTTCACATTATCCCCATATGATTTGTGTTTTCCAGGAATGCATTCTGTGGGTACTTTTTCTACTTGTGTGTCTTTAAGGATTTTTTATCCATAAAAATTTTTCTTTACATTTAAGTTACTTCTTATGTTAAGCTTTCTGGCTTTTCTACTCTGATCTCAATCTTCATGTATTTTATGTAGGTTGAAAAACAAGAATTTGCACTTAAGCCGATGAACTGCCCTGGGCATTGTCTTATGTTTGAACATAGAGTTCGGTCATACAGGGGTAGCTTTCTTTTTAGCCTTGTAGCTTGACATTCATTGGATTACTAAAATAAATATTTATCGTGTACTTTTCATTTGGAACTTGATTTGAATGCTTTGTTGTGGAGCTATGTGTCATTGCTATGGGTATGCGTGTCCATGTCCAACACAGGTAAGGGGGTTGGATTCCTCATGCCATGAAGAAGAGGATTTAGCGACGTGGCAATATGACAAAGAAAACTAAATCCAACAATGTTTACTAATATCCTATTTAATGAGAAGTAGCAAAAATAATCAACAAACCTTAATTGGATGAAACCGTAGCTTGTTTTTAAAATTCCATGGGCATTTTCAAAGTTTTCATTCGTCGATTCAAAATAAAAAAGATCAAGTCTCTAAAAGGATATAATAATTGTTAATTAACAAGTTGAAGAATTAGAAGAATCCGAATCCGTATGTGTTTCGATATGTGTCCAACACAGGTATGGCAATCCATGAAACATAGTTCTGGTGTATCATATTTCATTAGATGGATAGTGACTTTTGCATCACTGTTTTAGAAAGCAAAGTGCATACTTCTTTCTGCTAGATATGTTTTGTGTATTCTATTACTAGTATGAGAATTTTACAATCTCATATTGGCCTTGTAGAGTTACCTATACGCATGGCAGATTTTGGGGTTTTGCATCGAAATGAACTCAGTGGTGCCCTTACTGGTTTAACTCGTGTTCGGAGGTTCCAACAGGTGCATTGCCGTACTTTACTTGACATATCTTAATTATATGTTTTGTTGCAAATATGTGCCCATAACTGATATAGATGCAGTCGGGTTATATTGTCCGAATTGCTGGCTTTTCTTATGACTCCTATAGATGCATATGTTCCAACTTTCCATTGTTCTTGCAAGTTAAATCATCTCAATCATTAAATGGACGACCAACTATTTATTGATTTTGAGGTCACAAGTTTTTATAAGACCTAGGTCACAGACTCTTTCTGGTTAATGAGGCAAGGAAGATAGCTTGTTATCAGTATTTGAAGTTTGATATCTGAATGCAAGCATAATTGGTCTCCCTTCTTACCTAATGTATCCTTTGTAAAAGTTGAATGCTTATCTAAAAGGGGCTGTTTTTTCCAAGTTTATTATTAAGTCTAATATTATTTTTTCAAAACTAATATTGAGGCAATATGATTACCTTTATATGCCCTATTAACTTATTTAGTTCCTGAATTACTGTTTGTGCTCCTCATTTCAGTTAGTCTAAGAGCATTATGTAGCAAAGGAACATACACATGGGCACACACATGCAGGAATCTACTTGTACATAATATCATTTACTTGTATATAAATACCCAACATTACTTATTGTTTACACGAATTTTTACATCACATGGCAAACTGACCCATATTGGAAGGCCCATTTGAAACTGGCAGCTGGTATTTGGGCCTCATCATGCCCCCAAAAACTCGAAATATAGGATAGATAATATTTCTTAGTTAGAAGCGGCCAATAGATCTCAAGTACACAAGGGCATCAACTCCGACATTAATCCAATGTCAAATATCTCAGAAAACTGCCAGAAAATGGAAAGTGACAATTTGGCCCCCAAATGGATGCAACTTGGGCCCGAATTCGAGGGATCCTCATTTTTTATGGTGGAAGGCCCTACAAATAAAGACCATGTGCTTTGGGCCAGTTATAGCTCTGATCTGTCGTCGATTTCGCATAAAAGAGCATGGTTAAAGCAAAATAAGATGGACTCCTAAGATGGCCCCCAAAATGCGGCTCAAAATGATATTGGATGAAGAATATACTGTGAAAATAATCTGTGGAACATAGTGTACAAGTTGTGGATCATAGAAAAGGGAGTAAATTACAAAGGAGCCCCTGGAAATCAGTCCCTAAGGGGCTCAAAACCCTCACGAATGAAATTAGGTGACCGGACAGACCTAACCCCCAAGTTTTACATTATTTTCGACGTCATTTGATCACATTTACTAAAAGATTTGCATATTATTCAATAATTAATTTTCTTGCTCCTTCAAAAATAAGCCAAAATTCTGCAAAAACACTTAGCTTGTCATATTTTCCATTGCTGCTTTCTCCCAAATTCCGTGGAGTTTAGATCCGTGGTTCGGATATGGTGTCTTACAGTTCATAAGCTTTCTGACAAGGTGCATATCGAGGGGTATCTTTCGTTGGAAGATAATGAAAATGTAAAGAGAAATTGGGTACTTCTTACGTCGTGCAACTTTCATGCCCCATGACCCATAGCCGGTTTTCCTGTAATATTTGTCGATTTAGGGTGTCTGTTTTGATGAAACTTGTTTGGATTGGATTCCTGACTGAATGAGCTTTCTGTTGTTATATCGAAAGCAATGATTGACCCGAGGATGACGAACGAAAGCGGCAATGATCGACATTTGATTTGAAACCCCGCTGAAATCATGATTTTTATCTCTTCAAATGTTGATAGCCCACTATGGGGGCTGTTGAGCGATTCTTGGTGCGAAACAACTATGGGATTGACGCTTACAAATTTTGGTACCGCAATGAAGAAAAACCAGCACAAATCCAATCAAATAAGAGGAAATTGTGTAGGGGAAGATGCATAAAGCTGAATTTTCAAAATTCATCGCAAAAGACCCAAAACTTTACAACATCTAGGAGTTTTCTGTGCAAATTTGGTACAAAATGATTGTGTTGTAATACTCCACGATTTAGTGGCAATAGAAAATCCACTTTGGCATTAGAAATTATGGATTGAGTAAGGGTTTTGAGTATGTGTAGTGGAATTTTGGATACTGTTGATCGCCAAAAGCTACTATTTTAGTTTGGACTTGAATGAGACCTGGTACCAATTTCCTAAAAAGTTAATAATGCACCCATGTTTAGGACTCTTGCTATATAAAGCCATAAGCTCCTTATTTTCAAGGGGGGAAATCATTTGTTGTAATTGAGAGTTTAGGAATTCTAGAATGAGAAACCCTTTCCCCACAGTGGGAAACCCCAAACCCTTCCCTTAACCATGGTTAATCTCCACTTCAGAACCCTACTTGAATTAGGTGAAAATGCCCAAACTACCCTTTGACATGCAAAGTAAAGACAAGTCTACCCACTTGCCTAAAACCCACTCAATGCATAAAACCTTAGGGGCTAGTGGGGTGCCCTCCTTTTAGGAGAAATCTAGGGTACGTTCCAAAAGGCCATCCCTCTCAAGGCGTTGTAGCAGAGTGCAAGGCTCCTCTTGATACCCAATAATTGGGTTGTCTAAGAGGGCCTGCTACATGGACCTGGGATGGTCGAAATCCACAACAAGGTAATTGTTTGGTGAATTGTTTAATGAAAATTAGATGATGCTTAAATTCTTGTCTTATCCAATTGGAGTCAAAAAAAAGAAAAGAAAAAAAAAAAAAAAAAAAGAAAATCATCACAACTCGAACACGCAACACAAACCGGCAACTTCCAATTTTTCCAGTGGAGGAGCCATAAGGACATGTGGCCGATTTCTATGTGTGTGCGCGTGTGTGTGATAATATGTATAAAATTGAGTCCAAAATTAAAACAAACGCACACAAGAAAACAAGAAAAACAAATCCTTCAATTAAGCAAAGAAAATACTTGATGGGTTCAGGATCTCTTGGGCTGGTGTAGCCAACCTTCTTAGATAACCAGGTTTTGGGGACTGGGATATGCTCTGATGCTCTCTCTCTCTTGCTAACTTTGGGTTGATTTTGTATGCCTTGTTTGGGTCTTGATGGGGTTGGAGTTTCTCCCTAGAACTTGGGGAGCCTAGAGGTAAAGCTAGGGTTTCTCTCTCGAGGAGTTTTTCTCCTTAGTTTACTCTCTCTCTCTCTAGGAGAGTTTCTCTCTCTAAGCTCTAGGTGAGGGTTTCTCGCTCCAAGAGGGCTCTCTCTCTAGAATTCTTTATACCCTAAACCTATCAAATGAGCTCCCCCTTCAAAAGTGAAGGGCTAATGCTTTTATGTATTGAGGGTTTAGAACAAAGGTGGATTATTAACTTTTGGAAAAATAGGTGGATAGATTATCAACTTTCTTTCTCGTCCAAATCCAAAAGTGTAGCTTTGGGACGTCAAGAATGTCTAAAATTCTACCATACTTTTAAAAGCTTCGTTCAACCCATACCTATGGTATGTGGCCTTCATTTCTTGATTTCTAACACGAAAATGGGCCATCGGTCGTTGCCAAATTGTAGAGCATTTCATCATGATCAAGTTGCATCAATTTTGTCAAAACAATTTGGTGGAGTTTTTGGTCTGTTGTGATGATTTTCCAAAATCCAGCTTTATGCATCTTTTTATACATAATTTTTTTTGCCCCGTTGAATTCTCGTCAGATTTCCTTATTCCTAGGCTATGAAATCGAAGACCGTGATCCCATGGTCGTTTTGCCCAAAAAATTGCTAAATAAAATCCATGGATTAAGTTGTGAGCATTGGAAGAGGATAAAATCATTATTTTAGCATGGTTTCCAAATTGGACATCAATAATTACCATTTTCGCGAGTCATCTTCGGGTTGATTGTTACTTTCCATATATCATCGAAAAGCTTATCAAGTCACGAATCCGATCCACAAGGCTCATCCAAAAGACCTCCCGGATCGAGAGAAATCGCAAGAAAACCAGCTATGGGTCATTATGGGGTATGAAAATTACATGGCATAAAAAATACCCAACTTCTCTCTAGATGTTCATCATCTTTCAACAAAAGATACCTTATCCATACCTCGAATGCAAGCTCTATAGGGTTTGGGAGTATGGTTGTGGAAAATACTATTTTTTTTTCTCCAGAATTTTGCGCCTGTTTTTTTGAAGGAGCATGAAAATTAATTCTAAATAGTATGCTCCACACCCAATTCTTTAGGAAATGTGACCAAACAACATCAAAATGATGTGAAACTTCTATGTGAAGGTTTTTCGGTCACCCAATTTCATCCGTGAGGGTTTTGGGGCCATTGGAGGCCAACTCCCAAGGGTTATTTAGTAATTTTGGTCTCTTTTCTATGCTCTACAGCTTGTGTTTGCCATACCTCCCCTACCTGACATTGTTTTGAGCCGATTTTTAGGGGAATATCTTGGGGATATTTAGGACTTATCTTTTTGCTCATTTTGGGTTGCATCTGTCTTACCTTGCTTTGGTTATACTCTTTTATATTGTATTCCGTAGTTGATTTGGCCCATAAGGAACCTCAATGCTCATGGCTCAGTATGCATCTGTTTGGGGGGCCTTCAACTATGCTCCTCATTTCCGATAGTTTTTTGGCATGTACATTGCCGTATTCCTGCCAGGGTTGGCAACCCCACTCATTCGCCATATGTGGGCTGTATTTCACTGGGATTTGTCACCACCCCCCTATCTTTTATGGATTTTTGGGGCGAGACAATGCCCAAATAACTGTCCTCCTGTTTCAAATGAGCCTTTGGATCAGGTTCGCCACGTGCGTCAAAAATATGTGCAAGCACTTATATCTATCATTCTGGAGAAGATGGTTTGCCATATGCGTCAAAAATATGTGCAAGCACTTATATCTATCATTCTGGAAAAGATGGCCAGTCCCTTCTCTTTTTCTTGTTTGCTTTTATTGCTGTAATTGTATGCATTAGCAAATTAACACTTGAGAGTTTATGTTGTAAAATTTGTGTATCACTTGGGTGCTCCAGAGGTTAAATCATTTTTCTGACATTGTCATGATATGTGCTAATCTGGTGTTGCTAATTATGCATGTTCTCATCATTATTTTATGTGGATATCTTTCAACTTGAGCCCCTGCTTACTGGATATGATTATGTTGTTGTGTATGCTTGCAGGATGATGCTCATATATTTTGTACGGAATCACAAGTAAGTTATAATCTTAAGATTTCTGCAACTAATTGTATTTTGCATTGGATATAAAGAAACATTTGTACTAATGCTTTTAATAGTTCAATTTTCCCTGCTCTTATTTCTTTCAAATTCTTTTTTCCCCTGCTCTTATTGCTTGTATGAGATTAAAAGAATCTTGTGGTGCACACATTCATGTGGCTTGTACTGTTGAATCTGAACGTCTTGAATTGAGTTTTTTAGGGCTATTTCAAAAGAATGCTAATTTGGCGTGAAGAACCGGAAAATTAGGTTATACTAGTTCTGGTTAGTTTTATTTGGTGTTGTATGATATTTTCCCTGGTTTACTTATTGATTGTGTTAGCTTGTCTTCACAGTGATCAATGCAGATGTACATTGTCTTGGTTGAGAAATTCTTGCTAACTATCTATAATAGTGTTGATCTTTTTTTCATCCTCCACATTTCCTTCTCTTGGCTGACTTGCCCACTTGATAGAACCATAGTTGTTAAGAGTGGGAGTGGGTGCGGGAGAATGGGATCCACCAATGGCTGAAGCTCCATACTTTGGGTGCATCTGGGAGTGTTGTCGAGGAAGCTGGCTTGGGAACAGCTTGATATATGTACTATCTGTAAAAGTTTTGATAAATGTATAATCCAGTTTTTAGCATTACCGAAACGTGAACAATGAGAACTTTTTAGCCTAAAAGTCCCATAAGGATCATCACCCCCAACCAAGCTCCCCGCATTTAGGGAGAGAACTACATCCTATCAAGGAAGATGACATACTACCATATGTATGCTATCTTCCTTGAAAGAATACTATAATTTAGGGACACTCTTGGCATCAGGGTCAGGGTCCTTTGTTGATGAAATGGGTGGCATCTTATCTTTCCGTGATGTTCAATCTTGTAATCGCCATATCTGATATTTGGGATTCTTCCATGCTAGTGTGGCGATTGTATATTTTCTTTGGTGAGATCTAGTCTTAGGGGCTTCAATAGGCAATAAGATGAGAGAAAGTAGACTTAGGTGGGCATGTGCAACGTAGACCTAATACGGCATTGGCTAGGAGATAAGATTTGGTTCACGTAGGAGGCGGCTCGATAAGGGAAAAGGAAGATCCAAAAAGGAAATGGATAGAGGTAATGAGAAAAGATACGGTGACTTTTGGTCTTACTGAGGGTATGTTCCTTGATGGAGAAGAATGGAAGAACAAGATTCATGTAACTAACCCACATAATTGGGATAAGGCTTGGATTTTGATGATGATGGATGATGATTATGATCTAGTCTTTGTAGTAACTCAGTCATAGTTTATTTTAGTTACATGTCTGCATCTTGGTTATCGATTGAGGCCTTATTCTTGAGTTGAGATTTGCCCCCTTGGTCGCAACTTCTAGTTTTGTACTTGAAGACCCTGGGATAACTTGCTTTGATGTGAAACAATGCAGCCTTGATATTCAACTTTTGTCAAATATGAAAGAATGAAAAAAATCAATTTATAAAGCTGACATAGAACAAAATAACTGTGTGGTGTAAATGGCTTACCATAGAACTTGCCCCATGGGTGAGGTGAGTGACTCAGGCGACTTTGAGTCAACTCACCTGATTCCATAGTTATTGGAATCAAGAGCTGGACCATTTCCTAGATTGGATTGGGAGCAAGGGATCATGAAAGGCTAGAGGGTCCTTAGGTTTGGGATCACTATCTGTTCACCCCAAAATTTAGGGATCGACATCGCAGTATGTTGGGGAGATCGATCCCAACTTCCAGTGATCTAATGATAAATTCTACAGGTCTGCACTCTATCTGCTTAAAAATTGAGGTCCATGTGTTCACCTAACTAGGGTTCCCTAGGTCAAGAGCGTAATCCATTTTTATTATTTATAATAAAATGATTTTTTAAAAGATTCAAAATTTTTATTTCTAAAATGTAAGAAACCCAGTCATTCTATAATTAATAGTTTGGTACTTCTTTGAGTGCAAAACATAAGTATGAAGATGAAGCTCATGGTAATTCGCGACCTAATAACGAGCCCAAAATGGATAGAACATGCAATTAATTCTTAGAAGTGTACTCATGATGCAATGTAGCTGTTACTTCGCATTGAGATGAAGCTCAAGGTTCGAACTCATGACCTACTAAAGAGGGTGAGAGGGCTAGACACCTTGGTTGGGAGATCACGGTGACCATACTTGAGTCCTCACTGAGCTGCCCAAGAGCCCCAAAAAAGTTCCAATGGGAAAGATGCCGAAAAATCCCTAAACAAAGAACGAATTAGTAATGAAAAAAGTGATATGCAACATAAAGCGCATATAAAAGATGGAAATGATGAGAAATTTATGTTATTGGCTGAAATTATCTGAAAAATTAACAGAACACCAAATGCTACTGTAGTTTATAATTTTTCGCTACTCCAGTGTTGCTAATTGAAATGAGGCCCATCAATTTTTCACTTCACTGTAAAAAATGAAGTGTAAAGATTAAGTTAGGCATCGCTTTGCACTAAAAAATGTCCACACTGTATGGATTCAGACTTAGCGTCTCACATACACACAAGCACTAACTCAATAGTCTCAGAGGCATAGGCTCAAAGTCTCACAAAGGGCTCCCCAATGACCCTTTGCCTGTGCACCTTCTTTCCCTTTACTACCTTGATAGCTTTCTGCATTGGGTCATTAACTTGCACATGCATGTTTATAGAAGGCTTTATAAATCATCATGAATTTTGGGGAGGTGACATTTTACGTGATTAGCTCCGCCTGTCATGTCCTTCTCACAATATCCACATCACACCCACCCCGAACCCTTCTCTGACATCCTCACTCCATGTTGCTATGCAGGATCTTCCTCGATGTCTCCTGAACATCCGAAAGCAAGCATGGTGAAGGCATAAACACCTAACCAAGATATATTTATGTATATCTAAATATGAAAAATTTAAATTGTTGAGTAAAATAAATGTTATACACACCAAATATTTTATAGACATCAATATACATATATAGATATATTTATGTATATCTTGATCTGAAAATTTAAAATTGTTGAGTAAACTAATGTTATACATACCAAATATTTTTATGGACATCAATATACATATATTAAAATATATCAAAGGCATTCAAAATATATCTTGTTAGAAACATTTAGTTAAAAAAAATTCGATTAGCAACATTGTTTTAATGCATCTATAAAAACATCTTTTTATGCATCAAAACGTGAAAAAAAAACTGAGAGTACTAATTTTAAAACAGTTAAGGCACGCTAGATACACAAAAAAGCAATAAAAGATTAATTGGTATCATGAAATTTTTTATAGAAACAATTAGCAACAATTATGTTAATACATCTATGAAAACATTTTTTTACGAATCAATATAATTAAAAAAATTGAGCTAATTTTTCTAAAGAGAATACTACTTTCAAGACAATTGAAGCAGGCTACATGCTTAAAAACCCTATTTTAAGATATAATCAGTATCATGACATTAAAAATGGACCCAACATTATAAAGAATAATAATGTCTCTAACTTGTAAGAAGTCTCTTTGTATGTATGAAAGTTGAAAAGAACCCGAATCTTACTCATTTTTTTGATAAAATGAAAAAAACAACAAATGCAATATTTCAGTTAAATTGAGTTGTAACAGGAAAAAAATAAATCAAATATATAAATTTAAATTAAAAAAAAGCCCAAAATTTTGAGGCTAATCCCCCAATCCTCGCGCTCAACGCAAATTGATGTCTCCAATTCTTGTCAAAGTTTCCTCAAACAACCCCAATCTACGTTGGTGGTATAAGACCAATGGGCTAGAAATGCAATCTTTTTAAAAATTTCCATTGTATAAAAGCTCAAGGGTTTAAATGCATGAGTATCTCAATACAAAACCATAATACATATATTCCAGCCTGCAAACATGGTTTATACACATTTGAATAATAAAATTCAACCCTAATAGGTTCCTTACAAATCCCTTACTCAAAAATACAATTAGCTCAATACAATATTCAAATATTCACAATGTACATCTCTACAACATATTGTATGATTTGCACTCACAATTCTTCATTATATCAAAATTGTGATAATTGCATCTTCATTCTTCATCCACATCATATATCATAATGTCTCATACACATCATACACTAGATCATAATAATTCGATAAGATTTCAATTCGCATAAACAATAATGGATAGCATTAAAGTTCATATCGCAAGATTAAAGAACAATATCAATAGACACACAACATACTCAATTTAACCAATCATGAATCCATGTAATAACTGTAAATACATCAAATTAACATGTAAACATGCATGGAGAAACCATGGTTCAAACCCCTTGTGCCAGGGCCACGAAATGGCCTTTTGATGACTTAATTTTGTCCTATTGTCTAAGGCACGGGTGATAATAATAACTCAAGGAGATCAATCCAATGGGAAGCAAATGATCACTTTTATTTCACTTAATGGGGATCAAATCATGAGAGAGACATATATCAAAATAACCCTTCAAAGTTAGAGAGGGATACTACACAAAATAAGGAAGTTTTGATGAAACTACACCATGTGGTCCATTAGGGACCAAACGAACTTTTCAGTATTAAAAAAGGAACGCAAGGGACTATTTCTTATGCTCAAATATGATGAAATAAATCTCTCATCAGTTGTATAGTCCTAGTAAAAATTTCAGAAAAATAAGATCAAGAAAATCAAGTTGAAACTACTCAAGATCATGGAGTAAGCAAGCTAGTCTATACATACTATGTGTATGGACTACATTATTGCTTTGAGACTATTCAAATATCAAGTTTTCATGATAAAAAATGAAGAAGTTACTTTAAATTAAGAATTACAGCAAGCTTTGATGATGGAAATGAGGTAGGAATTAAAAATATACGAAGAGAAATCAATACCTTAATGAAGCAATAGTATGGGTTTGATCACATAAATGAGGGACTACTCCATTGAAGGGTTTCAAATGAAACCTCAAGGAAGAAGATAGTCTCATGGGTGGTCACATTTTTTTCAAGGGGGCTCTCTCTCTCTTTGAAGTGAATACTCAAGTTGGGGTTATAATTGATCCCATAAGGTACTTTTATACGTAGATATAAAGATGGATTTGATCGTGATCCTTGATGCCTTAGATCAACGGCACATGAGAGGCTTTTATCCAAGCCACTCATATATATCTTATCACCAAGATCAATGGATGAGCTTTTAACACCCTTCACTCTTTTAAAACTTAGGTTTATAGTCATTTTACCTTGAAGCCCTTAGCTCCATGTTTTATTTCCCATTAAGTCCAAATTCATGTTTACACTTATGCCCATCGTTTTCAAATAATTTGTGAGAGTCAATAAAATACAAGGACATGGACATAAAGGTACTATGGGACATCCATACATGTGGATAAAATATCTTATGACACCACCAATAGGATTTTAGCAACACTACAATTTCACATGCGTCAAGCCCATAAGGTGGTGCCACATGAGATATACCCACATGCTACAAAATCATATGTAGATAATAATATGAATTAAATTAATTATCAAAATCCCATTACTTCACACATGCCAAAAATGACTCATACGAGCAAAAAAACATTTGACTTAAATCAAACTTAAGTCATAACAATATATAACACTTTAAATAACAGGATAACATGTTATAACATAATACCAACAAAAGAATTAATGGCAAATAGATCCTCACATGGATATGACATCAGCATGATGTCATCCACGAGAGGGGAGGTGGGGGTGCCACGTGGCATCCCTATGGCTACTTGGGATCCATGTGGCATCCCCATAGAATGTCCTTGTTTGGTATTTATGTCAACTAAATTTGAAAATCATATTTTTATTGTTTAAACAAATCTGAAAAATTCTTCAAAAATCCAAAAAAATCTCTAAACGAGTTCTCAATAGTATTACACAATTTCTCATCAATATAAAATCTTTTCTCATCAATTTTAGATTAATTTGGGCCAAAGGTAAATGAGATCTCTAGACTTATAACACTAGTCGGAGTCTTCCATTGGGCTAACCCTAATGACATTCCACTAGTGTCTTAAGCCGACCCAATGGACCTATATTCCACAGTCTGTGGTAGAGACACATAATTGGTCACATCAAAGTCACCGCGGGTTCAATGGATTACTGGTGCACTCTTGGGGGACATATTCCTACTTAAATACTGGGGTCCTCTCAAAATACATATGTATTAGCTCTTCTAAGTTGGATAATGCTATGTAAGAGTGGCTTTCCATACGACTGTGGGTGCACATGCCATGGAACGGTCTCATGTCAGGATATGGGCTCATGTCCCATGAGTCGACCATTCCATACAGGACGAATACTTTTTTAAATACTGGAGTTCTATTATTTTCGATTGGATTCTCCAAGCCCTGGCTTGTCACATCAACTATGAGGTATTCTAATCAATATAGTCTTGACTGGGAGGTAACCCTCATACCTCCCTCAGAGTTCACACTTTCAAAACGTATACTCTCAATGCCTCAATACTTGGGGTATATGAATCTGGGCCCCATTGCACTAGATTCAGTCTCTCTCTAACTCCCATTGAGCGTAAGACTATTGCCTTTAAGTCCTTGAAAGGCCACATAACCAACATTCTCCCACTTGGCCTTTTGAGGCCTTTTAAATGATTTTCTCTCTCATTCTTATACACAACGAAATAATTTAAAACATCAATTCTCTACCATAAAAGTAATACTCATATCAAGCAATGGAGCAAGTATCAACAACCAAGTTACGTTTCTCAATCTCATATCTGCACAAGCGTAAAAACCATTGTATGCTCCATAAGCTTAGTCAATCAACATGGTCCATTAACACAATCAATAGTCCTGAACTAATAAAAGCAATGTGCTCAAACATATGCATTCGCCAGAGCAAATTGTCATGAACTCTTTCTATGTCTGATGTATGTCACATAAACCACAAATCACAATTTAAATGTCATGTTCGATCTCCTTCATCCACATTCAAATATCATGTAGTTTATATGTCAACATTTCACATCATACTCATATCAATGCTTGACATACTAATCTACTAGGTGCTAATTGCAGAAGTAATCCTCATCTTCAACAATCACATATTCTAATAATGCAATGTGTATCCCTAAAGGAAAAGAAATATGGGAACATATGGCATGGCAAAGAATACAATACTTTTATGGGCAAAATGGTTAACAAGATATATGTTATGTGCTATAGTCTCTCCATCACCAATCTTATATATCTCCTATGTATTCTCGGGTTTCCTAATCACTTTTATACAAACTTTTATGTGCATGTTCATGACAATTTATGCTCATAAAGATTGACATATATGTTCACATCTATATTCTTACTTGCTCTCTCAACATTTATTCGTGTGCTCAAAAGTTCAGAACTCTATGCACATATCAATTCTCAAGTAACACAGATTTTTACTCGAACAAAAGTTCATTAAAGTCATGCTTTAATCTCATGTTTTGTTCTCAAAGTTTCCTTAGTCACGAACTAGTACTTTATCTATTCAAAACCAAGGTGTGGGAGTAGTGCTTCGACTTTCAAGCATTTCACCATTCAATACATTCAATCTCTTATTGATATTATACTCGGATTAGATGGCTAGCAGGTGCCATCATGAACCTGTTAATTAGATCCAATCCCAAGATCAAGAGAGGTTCAATTATACATGTCTAAGTGACCAAGCACATTATAAGTTCGAATCAATTAGGACAATATCTCATGTAATGTGAGACTTATCAAAGTTTATTGGATTTATCTTACATTTAATCTCACAAATTATCTCATGATAAACAACCAATTGCATTAAGTCATATGCATATAGTCCTTGCATAGATAGTCACTATCAGTGGGACTAGCCCACAAAATGAGGTGTCCTTATCATCATATAATCATATCATAAGCCATATATAAATATGTGGCTCTACATAAGGTCTCACATGCTATTAAAAACATTTTCAAGTGGCTTATGCGTACTCTACTAAAAGGCCTACTAGCCTTTTAGAGACAGTTAGAAGGTATCTAGTAGATCATCTATGTGAAAGTGACTGCATATGATCACCATGGCATGAAATGCATGTATAGTCAAGTGAGGATTTATTACCACAATGTCACACAATTAATCATTGAAAATTCAAAAGTCTATCAAAGAGATGCCTCACAACTCTAACGAGTGGCATGTCTTTAAGTGACTTAAAACTTCTCACTGTGGCACTAAATGAAAACAATAATACTTATAATGCAGCGGAAGAAAACAACCCATGAGTTTATATTTATAAAATGATCAATTTCAAATAAGAGGTCAAACACTCCTTTCGGCTTTTATTTACAAATCATTATTATTCAATGCCTCGTCCAAATTTCTCATAAGTGATATTAATTTGAGATATAAGTGTTTCCAAAAGCAATACCAACGTTCTCTCTTTGAGGATGGTATGGTTTTACTACTTAGACTTACTAAAGATGCTCCCACTGAAACCAACATGGTTGTCTTTCAAAATAACTTGAATTTGTCTTGGAAAGCAGTTTACTTTTAAGTAAAAATTTAAGGGTTTAAAAAAGGACTTTATTCAAAGATTGATGACTATAAGATACTCCAAAATATTACGACACACGGTTATGTGGTTATACCATAATGTTAAAAGAACCTCTTTAAGGGTGATCTTCCAAAATGGAAAAAGCATGGAGTTTAGCATAGTCATAACTCTTTAATAGGAAGACAATACAAAGTAGCAATACACAAAATGGGGTGGAGTCCCCTTTATGGTTTCTAACATCTTCTTGTGTTAAAAAATTTTAAATATAGAAATTCTCGTGCAGAAAAACAAGTGTTTATGATAAAGTCACTTTCATCACATTTCCTTAATTATTACAATCCATACTTAAGATACATTTTCGTTCGATTGATCTCCATTTCCAAAATAGTGAAGTACAAGCTACTTAAAGGAAAATGTTATCTCATACATGAAAATCTTTTTTTTTTTTTCTATGACCATTGAGCTTAACGTGCCATGTAATAATCCTCATATGTTATTCATAACATAGTACCATATTTACTTATTCACATAAGAATTATGGCAAGATCATGCATCACTAAGTACTCACAATATGATAATATAACACATCACATTATCTCATCATTTAGGAAAGCTCGAAATAATGAAGCATGTAGCTTGAGGCACCATAAGGACTAGTCAATATCATATTCATGATGCATCTCATGAGTTCTCAAATCATGAAGCAACTCACAAATAATAAACATTTATCATATCTCATAATTCTCAAGCAATCACAAGTACAATCCTTACACATGCCATATATATTGAATTAGCCATATCCATAGAATCGGTAATTTGAATCATAGATCATAGATCTAGAATCAAATTACTTAAGCTTATGCCATATGTCTTAAGCTTATATAAGAGTGGACACAAGCATTCAAAATCTCAATATGTAAGTATCGACTTAATACAAGTTTATAGTTTATGTGACGAGTCCAAACCTTCCAATTGTTAAACACATATGATACACCAAGATATTCTACCAATAATTAATTACATGATTTCATAAAACAAAAATGGTTGTTCTCTAAGAAATGAATTCTCAATATATTAAAATCATGCTCATAAGTAGAAAGAAGTCGTGTCTTATGGTTTTAAAGTGACCAAAAATACCTTTGTCTTCAATCTATGATTTGGTTTCACCCTTTATTTATCTCTTTTGTAACTATGATCATTGTCTCATCCATCTACATGTATCTTTAGTCTTGTTGTCAATTTCATCACACACTATCCTGGATTAGTCCGAATCTAGACCAAGACTCAGGTATTAAAACTTAACAAGCACGATTCGGTGGAGTTTATATAACCCTGCCACTGATCTAAAACACCCTAAGAACTCTCAAGGACTTTCAACAACTTATACTTTATAGTGGGAGTACAAAAATATAAAGTACCCATGCCCTTCTCACACATTGGATATAAGAAATAATGTTTTTCTGGTTTTACAGGATGAGCACGGTCCAATTCAATGGACATAACTTTAAATTTACACATCATTTAATCATGAGACTTGTTCTCAGATAAAATAAACTCAAAATTAGACAACTTTCATTTAGAAAGTAGCATTGAATAATGGTCCGAAGTGGATCAAACAACAAGATTCGGTCAATTTTTTCTTTGTATAGGAGAAATTACAGTATGATACCCCTCAAGTAAAACGACCATAATTTTCCAAAGATGGGGAATTTTCCTATGAGCCCAAAAATACATTTAAACTAGACTCGATTCCTCAAAAGTACAAAGTGATCTTAACTCATTCCCATAAGTTTTGATTGATCAAAACTCGCACTGAAAAGGGTATACAGTTCCTGGAAATGTCTTTCTCAGATCTGGCACACTTTAATAAATGGTCAATAACTTCCAAAATATACGCAATATGGTCATGATACTTTTTCCATATGAAGATACACTCAATAACACAAAATACTATCAAATATTATTATCTTATATAAAGTATTGAATGCCCTACCATTCGCTCACAAATATACAACAGTTATGAAAAATATTCATTCACAGTTCTCATGCCAATGACACTATCAATTCTCAAATTCAAAGCACATACATCATGGCAATCATGATCAAATGTTTATTCAATTTGAAAATTAAATTATACACAATATAGGACGACTACGGGAACATATTTAAGCCCTGCTCTAATACCATTTGTTGGTGGTATAAGACCAATGAGCTAGAAATGCAATCTTTTAAAAATTTTCCATTGTATAAAAACTCAAGGGTTTAAATGCATGAGTATCTCAATACAAAACCATAATACATATATTCTAGCCTACAGACATGGTTTATACACATTTGAAAAATAAAATTCAACCCTAATAGGTCCCTTACAAATCCCTTACTAAAAAATACTATTAGCTCAATACAATATTCAAATATTCACAATGTACATCTCTACAATATATTGCATGACTTGCACTCGCAATTCCTCATTATATCAAAATTATGATAATTTCATTTTCATTCTTCATCCTCATCATATATCATAATGTCTCATACACATCATACACTAGATCATAATAATTCGATAAGATTTCAATTCGCATAAACAATAATGCATAGCATTAAAGTTCATATCACAAGATTAAAGACCAATATCAATATACACACAACATACTCAATTTAACCAATCGTGAATCCATTTAATAACTGTAAATACATCAAATTAACATGTAAACATACATGGGGAAACCATGGTTCGAACCCTTTGTACCCGGGCCACGAAATGACCTTTTGAGGATTTAATTTTGTCCCATTGTCTAAGGCACTGGTGATAATAATAACTCAAGGAAATCAATCCAATGGGAAGCAAATGATCACTTTTATTTCACTTAATGGGGATCAAATCATGAGAGACATGTATCAAAATAGTCCTTCAAAGTTAGAGAGAGATACTACATAAAATAAGGAAGTTATGGTGAAACTACTCCATGTAGTCCATAAGGGACCACACGAACTTTTCAACATTAAAAAGGGAACTCAAGGGACTATTTTTTATGCTCAAATATGATAAAATAAACCTCTAATCAGTTGTATAGTCCTAGTAAAAATTCTAGAAAGATAAGATCAAGAAAATCAAGTTGAAACTACTCAAGATCATGGAGTAAGCAAGCTAATCTATACATACTATATGTATGGACTACTCTATTGCTTTGAGACTCTTCAAATATCAAGTTTTCATGACTAAAATGAAGAAAACTATTGTAAATTAAGAATTACAGCAAGCTTTGATAATGGAAATGAGGTAAGAATTAAAAATAAACGAAGAAAAATCAATACCTTAATGAAGCAATAGTATGTGCTTGATCACATAAATGAGGAACTATTCCATGGAAGTGTTTCAATTGAAAGCTCAAGGAAGAAGATATTCTCATGGGTGGCCACATATTTGTCGAGGGGGCTCACTCTCTCTTTGAAGTGAATACTCAAGTTGGGGTTATAATTGATCCCATAAGTTACTTTTATACTTAGATCATAAAGATGGATTTGATCTTGATCCTTGATCCTTGATGCCTTAGATCAATGGCACATGAGAGGCTTTTATCCAAGCTACTCATCCGTATCTTATCACCAAGATCAATGGATGAGCTTTTGACACCCTTCACTCCTTAAAACCTAGGTTTATAGTCATTTTACCTTGAAGCCCTTAGCTCCATGTTTTATTTCTCATTAAGTCCAAATTCATGTTTACACTTACGCCCATGGTTTTGGAATAATTTTTTAGAGTCAATAAAATACAAGGACATGGGCATAAAAGTAATATGGGACATTCACACATGTGAATAAAATATCTTATGATACCGTCAATAGGATTTTAACAACACTAAAGTTTCATATGGGTCAAGCCCATAAGGTGGTGCCACATAAGATATACCCACATGCTATCAAATCATATGTGGATAATAATATGAATTAAATTAATTCTCAAAATTCGATGACTTCACACATGCCAAAAATGGTACATATGAGCAAAAAAAACATGTGACTTAAATCAGACTTAAGTCAAAAAATATATAACACTTTAAATAACAAGATAACATATTATAACATAATACCAGCAAAAGTATTAATGACAAATTGGTCCCTACATGGATATGATGTCATCCACGGTGGGGAGATGGGGGTGCTACGTGGCATCCCTATGGCCACTTGGGATCCATGTGGCATCCCCATAGAATGTCCTTGTTTGGTATTTATGTCAACCAAATTTGAAAATCATATTTTTATTGTTTAAAGAAATTTGAAAAATTCTTCAAAAATCCAAAAAATTCTCTAAATGATTTCTCAAATTATTACACGATTTCTCAAAATTTTAGATTAATTTGGGCCAAAGGTAAATGAGATCTCTAGACTTATAACACTAGTCGGAGTCTTCCATTGGGCTAAGCCGAATGACATTCCACCAGTGTCTCAAGTCGACCCAATGGGTCTATGTTCCACAGTTTGTGGCAAGGACACATAATTGATCACATCAAAGTCGCTGAGCCAGAGCTTCCGTCATCGGGGGTTCAATGGATTACTGGTGCACTCCTGTGGGACATGTTCCTACTCAAATACTCTCAAAGCACATGTGCACTAGATCTTCTAAGTCGGATAACACTATAAAAGAATGGCTTCTCCATACGATTGTGGGTGCACATTTCATGGAAGGGCTTATCATATCAATTATGAGGTATTCTAATCAATATAGTCTTGACTGGGAGGTGACCCTCACTCCTCCTTGAGAGTTCATACTCTCAAAATGTATACTCTCAATGCCTCAAATACTCGGGTATATGAATCTGGCCCCCAGTGTATGAAATACCCAAATTCAATCTCTTTCTTACTTCCATTGAGCATAAGACTATTAGCTTTAAGGCCTTGAAAGGCCACATAACCTACAATCTAAAACCCCAAACTAGAATTGGCTTTGGAGTTTGGATCTAGGGGATCTAAGCTCTTGAAAAATTTAGACGAATAGTAATCCAAATTTGAAATCTCACAAGTCCGACTTCTTTTTGCCTTTTTGTGAGACAGCCTATAGTTGGACAAATTGAAAGTGGTGGTCATGTAGGATTCCCGGGGTGTAAATTAAAAAATTGCTCTTTTTCTTTTTATTCACAATTGAGCACTTCTACTTACAATGCCAAACTACACAACAGAAAACATAAAATAAAACCTACATACAACTTTTGGATCTTCATCTCTTACTGCCTTAAAATGAAGATATAATTTTATTGATACACAAAAAAATAAAGCTAAGTTTTTAAATCAAATAGGTATCATGATTCAAGTAGGAATCCCTCTATAAATAGGAATCCTCGTTCAAATAGAAATTGTAACACATAAATAGTAATCAAGGACTGAAATAACTGAACTAAATTGGAAATAGAACTGTAAATAAAGCTAGGAAGACTTACCTGAATGTTGCCTAGGGTCACCCTCGTTAGACATAGTACACCTACACCCAGTTGCCTGACTGATGGCGCACTGGTTCCTTGATCTTCTTGAGTCCTCTAATTGTTATGCAATTTTGGCAATACCCTTCAACACAAGTAATACTATGAGTATGCGAGCATGATCACAAACACTATTTTGGGTATCTTTTCAGCCCTTAATCTAGGGCATGCCACAATGTGTCACCACCCTTTTGAAATGACCAGTTCAAACTAGACTAGGCTGCCTCTAACGCAACACAAAAAGAAGGGCCACGGCCCACAGGTGGTGCGTGCTACCTCTATGGGCTACACCCTATAGGTGGGGCTTGCCACTCTCTATGGGCTAGGCCCTATGGGTGGGGCGTGCCACCCTTGTGAGAGCTAGCGAGAGGTAGAGAGAGAATAACATGAAGGAAAGAGGAGAGAGGCCAAACTGCAATTGCTGGAATGAGAAGATCCACCCCCTATTTATAGTGCTCAGGTGGAACCTAGGGTATGCCATACTCAAAATAGTCTCCAAATGATCTTTGGACTCATAAGGCAACCTGTGGTGTAAAGAAAGAATTAATCTAAGCTGTCCCTTATTCAAATCAGCTATCATGATTGAGTAGGAACCATTATCCCTCAGATTCTTAACTCATATCCACTTCTATTCAAGCTAGGATGGGGCCTTCCATAGTCCCACATAATTAGATCCCTTTTCTCTCACAAACTTTTTAATCTCATTAGAAAACTTTAGTCGAAGTAGAAGGTCCAATTCCTAACTAATTTGGAAATCAGAAGGTTTCCATAGCTAACCAAAATTCATAATAATTTTTTTGTAGAAAATATCCTTAACAAATAAAGGACATGGGCATCTCAACTATATCTGGTTGGACTTGTGCGCCATTTGGGCCCCGCATCCCACACCCATGTGGGGCTGGGCCCTTGGCCCCCCATATGGGTCCCATTATGCCCCTTATAAGTTGAAAAATATCATAACCGACCTTTTAGGAGTTTTTTATGCATAAAAATAAATTTTAAAATTTCTGAAAATATATAAAAATCACAAAATCATAAATAAGGTTGGAAAATAACATTTTTGACATTTCAAAAATTCTAAAACACATTCCAAACAAAACTAGAAGTGGATTGGTACCAATTGGCTAGGAAAAATGATTTTATGAGGCACTCCACCTGTCCTAGGATTCGTAATTCACAACCATCTTCTCAAACCAACCCAACGGAACCCATCATTCAGTCAATCGTAGGGGTTCATGATTGGTCCATTAAAGCTGGCTAGTAAATGGTGGAACCACCAACCTAGTATGTAGATTTTAGGTTCTCCCCCTCAGAGCAAGTCATATCCATAAGGATGCAGATGCACATATTGCTTACAATGTAAGGGAACAATCTCTTAAACACATGTACAACATTCCTTCTTTACAGGGCTGCTTATTAGAGTGTGGCTATGATATGAACATGTCATGTGGTGGTTGTTGAGGATTTGGCCCTTGCCCTCATAGGCTTGCAATCGCACGCAGGAGACCATGAAGCTCTTCTAGTTCTCACATCATCCCTGGGCATATCTCTCCGACTCAACAAGGGATGTCCCACTTTAACCCTCGATAGCAATGCCTTATGCCCTAGGGTAAAGGTTTTGGACATGACCTAGGGCCCAACCTCAAGGTCAGTCAATTAACACTCCCATTGGAGGGTGCACGTCTACTATGATTATTTTATTTTTATATGCTCTCAAGGCCTTTAATGGCCACAAACCCCAACATAGATAAACCAAATTTAGGCTTTGGGAACAAATTTCTTTGAAGATAGACTAACCGTTGTGAAGTAATCACATCTTTTCAGAGTTGCGCAAAACCTTGGTTGAAATCTTTGATCTCTCAAATCTGTCAAATTTGGTTTCTTCCTAAAATCTGATCTATCTAGTGGATAGATCACGCGAAAAATGGGTCTATGAACTAAATTTCAGCTGGAATCAGTTTCTTTAGGATCTCAGACCTTAAAATGGAGAAAACAAGGGGAACAGACTTCAAACCTCCCCCCCCCTCCCCTCCTTTTCTTTTTAACTGATACATGTGCAGTGCTCGGGCTAGTACTATAGGGATTTGCTGGAGTACTGCAGACAAGTGAGCGGAGGTTTGTACCATTCAGACAAATCTCTATAGAACATGAGTTCTGTACATCATATAGTATGTAATGTGCCCCCCTTCAGGAGTACATTACCCAAGTCAGTGAACATTGTGCAGTAATAATAATTAGATAATGGATGAAGGAACGATTATCGACTAGAAAAATATTTGAAAAGTAAAGGAGCAAGCGCCAATAATTGCTTGACATAAAAGCTGGGTGCTCAAACCTCTCTGAAATTCTTTCTTTAAAAAAAATGTGCATTCTCAGAATGCTAGAAAGTGAAGTGCAAAGAAAATGTTTAGACTTGCTCTTTAATCTAACTCTAACTGATCATCATCTTCCACCTAATACCTTAAAGAACAAATAACTAACAAGATTTGGAAGTTGTTATTAATCTTATCAAGAACATTTTGGCTCCAATTGGAGGCCTACATCCTGAAATTGACAAAATACATAGAGATAGTAGTTGTAAATCTCTTTAAAATCTTCAAAAGAAGACCAAGAGCATGCCAATTGGAGTTTTGTGCGCAAACTAGTGCCTTCGGAAATTAACTAACATCAAATAATTCTAGAAGCATGGCGATAGGTGACCTTACTGGTGATTGTTTTATCTTTACATTTGTAAGGATGCACTTGCTCAATATTGGGGCTTGCAAGGAGAATGTATGTGGAAACATTTCGGTTTATTATGCTTTGTTTGGCTCTATTTTTACCAATCTACTCAGTTGAGGACACTAGAGTGACTAGATGTCCTCGGGTATCTTTATAATTTGTATATGTATGCTATCATATCTGAATGGGGTTGTGCATGGAAGCCTAAGTTCCAATTCCTTTAAAAATGTGTTTGTTCTCTCTTCTTCCATGAAATTCTTTGTGCTGTTCGCAAGAAACCTTTAGTTTTTTCCTTTTTGAATTTTAATAAGAAACCCCAAGTGATTTACTCCTATGCTTAACATATCAGAGCTTCATCAAGGATCCATATACTGGGTTCATACTTGGGCAGGAATGACAACCTTCCTTTGTGTCACCAGCATGGAAAACTATGGCAGGTGCAAATAACAGGTAGTTATCCAAATTGGTCTGCCAACTTTTAATGAGAAAGCAGTAGGTACACATTAATTAGAAGATGACACACCTATGAGGTGTCTGATTGCTGAGAGACTCTGTCAGGAAGTTCCTCTCCTAGGTTTGCATGATATTGAGCGGTACAGTATGCCCTCCTCTTGAGTATGAGAAAGAAGGTGGTGAATTCAATTTCTTGCTCAGTGACACTGAACTCCAGTCTTGCAGCCAAAACATTGGGATTTAGTTGGCTTTAGGTCACTCATAAACAATCCAGTTCTAATCCATAGTGTAAATATGAGAGTTCCTCAAAAGAATGAAACATCTCATGAGGTGTGTCTTATCACATCATTACAAGTACACTTCAACAATATAGAGAAATAAAATGCGAGATTTTGAAAACATAGTTGATGATATTGCTGTGGATTATGACACTAAGAACCCCGACTTGTACAAATCCGATCACCATTGTATGCCTCTTATGGATCACGGATGAGATTTCCTGTCAATGTTTTAGACTTGGTCATGTCTGGTTACCTTGTTTCTGTGTACATGTTGTCAGTATTGAAAATGAAGTTATCTTCGTGTTCTCGTGGGCTAAATGTTCCTATTCAATTATGCTATTCAAAGGTGATTTATTGCGGTATTCAAATGGTACCATTGCATTTGTTTGCAGATAAAAGATGAGGTTAGGGGTGTCTTAGACTTCATAAAGCATGTGTATGATACTTTTGGATTCACCTTTGAGCTGGAGCTATCTACGGTAAGCATCTGTGTCATGTATTGTTGTTTTCTGCCTCATTACAGATGGATTAAATACTCTGAGCTCGATCGTTGGAGATCAGATGGCATGTTGTGCATTGATCAACTAATTGAACTTATTGTTTGTTGAGTGGATCTACGTGTCTTATGTCTGGGACCTTTGTAAAATAGTCAATTTCCTGATTAGCTTTTCACCGAATAAGACAACTTATTCTTTTGTTTTCATTATTTTGGTAGTGGTTTCATTTGTGAATGTTTACTCAAAATCCTTCCGTAACACAACAATTGAAATCAACCAAAATTTTCCAAGTTCAAATTGAAATGACTTCTTGAACCTAGTTTTAATAAAAAAATACTGTTCCCCTTGAAATGTCATATTTATTCTTCGTTGGATCATCTGAAGGTTGCATTAAAGTATTGTAATGAATATTTGGAGGTTACGTGTGCTCCAAACAAAAATGATCTTTCCTAGATGTGCATATTACATTTTTACAGTTAATGTGTTTTCCAGCTTGTTTGCCAAGTTTATATTATAGATGGTTATATATGTCACAGCTATAATGAGGGATTTCACTGGATTGGAGAAGTGGCTTCCAATTTACTCTAATGCTTTGTTATGGTATATCAGAGGCCTGAGAAGTACTTAGGAGATATTGAAACTTGGGATAAGGCGGAGGGTGCATTAAAGGAAGCGTTAGATGAGTTTGGCAGGGATTGGGAGGTAAATTTCGACATAAGCTATGCAATTTTTTGTCGGTGTTTCTCATTTTTAGTCATGCTTAATAGCTAAACGGTGCTCTTTGCTATATTTCCGTTCACTTGACATGTTGCTATATCATATTTGTGGGATTTAGAGGTTGTTTAACATTTGTTTTATGTGTTCCGGGAGGTTTACTTTATTTTTAGATGGACCGTGTATTATTCGATGAGATTAATCACAATAACACAGTTGAGAGTTTCCCCCCATTTGTGACTTTCAAGCGAAATTGTGATTTTAACAATTATAATGTCCTCTAATCTCTGGTTGTTTCAAAAGTCCCTGTAGTTTGGTTTTATGTCCAGATTTGGGTTCCTAATTCTGACTCAGTTTCTGATAGCCATTGTTATGCAAATGGTGTATGTGATGGATTACATGCTTTTACAGTATTTCACTGTATGTCACAATCAACTCTGTTAAACTGTTAAAGCAAATATTTTGGATTGAGAAACACTTAATTTGCTATATGAAATCAGAATTGAAACTTAAACCCCACTGAAGTTTAGTGACCTACTATCATGTATGTCTTAGTAAATTCCTTGTAGTGGACCTCAAGCAGTATGAACAGAGAAGCTCCCATGAACCTATATGGATTATTGAATCATAAAATAGTCTGCGCTTATGAGCATTCCCAAACCTCTTGAGAATAGCTGGGATTGGGTACTAGATCTTGGGGTTTTTCTTTATTACTGTGCCATTATAAAGAAGGCATCATGATTCTACAGGAGCGGCCTTTTTCTTCACTGTTTGGTCTCCTGTGAGCTTTTCTAGGATCATGTGCCTGTCTTATTGAGATTTAAGTTGGATAATGTGTTTTCCAGATGGTTTTGGCTCTTGGAATTGCATAAAAATATTTTGCAGCAAAATTTACTGGTCAGGAGAACTTCAAAAATCCAATTGTCCTTGAACGTCTTAATGCTTTTGCTCATGGTTAACATCTGACTACGATTGAGTTAATTGCTAATTTATAGTCAAAATTGGTAAGAGAGAGCTCCTAAGCCCGGGTTGGTGGCCTTGAAAGAGCTGATCTTGCAGGAAATTTGTAACCTTCATATTATTCATGCAGTTCTCCTATCATTTGTAATCGCAACAGTCCATCGTTTGGGACAAGGTCTGCCAACCCAAAAGTGGCATGTTGCGTTTTATCATACCGATTTCTACTCTCAACATTCTCAATAGGACCATGAGAACCTTCCTTTGGTCTAGTAACAGTCCTAGGAAAAATATTCCTCTAATCTCTTGGGACAAGGCCTGCAGGCCCAAAAGGGCTGGGGGTTCCGTGATCTCAGGATTACCGACAAAGCCCAGCCCAAAAGGGCTGGGGGCTCCATGATCTCAGGATTACCAACAACGCCCTTGGCAAATGGTGGTGATATTTTGCTACCAAACAAACCTCAGTCATGGATTGGTTCCTGAAAGAAAACCTCAGTATAACTGGCTTCTCTGCCTTTTTCAAAAGCATCTACCCTTGCCGGGATATCTTCATACCACAATTCGTTATGAAGTTAACTTTGGTGATTAGAGTCCTGTTCTAGAAACACACGTGGATCGTGGAGACCCCCCTGAAAGACCTATGGCCTAACCTCTATTCCCTAGCCAGTAACCCGGATGCCACATTTGCTCTTTAATTCCAATCCTACAACAGCCAGCAAATTTGGTTAACAATTTTTAGAGGAACCTTGCAGGACCACGAATTTAACCACTTGCTCAACCTCCTCAACCACCTTTCCACCCTCTTCATTAAGGGAGACGACCCCAACAAACCCATCTGGTCCTAATAGTATTCTGGAATTTTCTAGGTTACCTCTTTTTACAAAGCCATCGACCCACACCATCCTTCCACTTTCACCACCCACCATAAAGGTTGGATCATTGAAACCCCTCCTAGGATCCAAGCTTCTCTTGGCGCACCATTTCCGATAAAAAACATACTTTCGATTAGCTCCAAATGAGAGGTTTCAACTTTGCCAACAGAGGCCATCTGTGTGAGGAAGATATGGAGTCTCACTCCCATCTTCTCATCCACTGCCACTTCACAACAAGTTTGGAGCACACATTTAAGGGATTGCAATTACTGATGGGTCATCCCTCCGATTATTGTACTTCTGTTCTCCGCCTATTTCTTCCTCTATGGGGTTATTCCTTTGGAGAACATCCATCCAAGTCACCTTATTGTACAATACACATGCTACAGTAATTTCCTTACACTGCTACAATATCTTTCATGCAGATTGTGGGCTCTGATACCAGTAGGGAAATTTAAGAAAACAGTAAAATCAGCAAGAAACAAAGCCAAACACAAGCATAATTCAAAGAAACCTAGAGTTTCTTCTATACACCCAAGCTAGGGTTACAAAATGCTAAGGCTTTTTTTCTCTTTCAATTTCTAAAAATCATGTAGAATGACCCCATGAAGGCCCGATACACCTCCTATATATTATAATTTAATGTTTCAAATACAAAAAGTGTCCAAATAAATAATAAATTGGCCCATATGTCCTAACTTAACTTAAAATTTGTAATGACAGTTTTATCTCTATGAACAGTACCCATGATCAATACTCATGAATAGTAATTATGAATAGTACTTGCTAGAAATAAACTCTAAAACTAAAACTATAATATACATTCATGGAAATTGACAGTGTTTCAAAAACCGCTAGGCGAGTCCTAGGCGGATTGGGGGGTCCAAGCTGCCCAACGCCTAGGCGGGCGCCCAGGGCGGCCCAGTTGAATCCAAATAAGGATTCTGCAGTTATTTGAGTATCTAACTATAAGTTATATTCAAATTATACTACATATTAGCATTTAGCACACATTCCATAAGTATAACCATAATCCATAAGTCGGTTCATACTCCATAATCCATATCCAATTAAAACTTAAAATATGCCAACCAACCAAATTATAAAACTATGAAAGTAATACTTGAAGACTTAAATGACTCTTCAATAGTTCAAATGTTCAATACACCATACTTCAATCAAAGTTCAAAGTAACAACGTTTAATAATTATTCAACAATCAACATTCATTCATCATCAAAAAATCTTGGGTCAGCAGCATTGGCATCATATTCATCGGAGTCGACGAAGTCGTCACGCTCCTCGACATATTGCGACTCATCTTCCTTTGTCTCTTGTGAATCTGCCTCCTCTTCCTCCACCTTTGTTCTTTGTGCAGAAGCTCTAGTGGCCCTAAGAGGATCAGTTGATGTCCCTGAAGCATCCATGACCATGTCCCATGTCAATCTTTCAAGCCCCTCGACCTCATCATCAACTAACCACTTCATAGCATTGTCCATATAATACTTGATTACTTGAACAGTTTAACTTGATGAAGATGAACTTAAGAATATTATTAATATAATAATATTTAATACCTGGATTAATTTTGGTCCTTTGCCTCATCGTAATTGGACTCCCAAAAGACTTTAATGAGTGCATGTAATTTCAGCGCATATACTATCTTGCATTTCAAGGTTAGGGACTAGCACCTCTACACACTTATTAAATCCATCCATAATTGTGTCATTTGTTTGTATATCCTTGTCGATATAAAACAAAGTTGGGTTCAAAAAATAACCAGCTGCATGCAATGGCCGATGTAGCTGCTTATCCCACTTCTCATCAATAATCTCCCAAATAGGCTTGTAACGGGTTTCTTCATCATTGAAATTTTGGGCTCTCTCTTTTGCATTTCTCCATAACATCATATATGTAGCCCATAAAAGGCTTGTCACTATCAACCATGTGAAGGACTTTGATAATAGCAAAAAATACTTTAAAAGCGTCATTCACCCCTCGCAAAAAAGTCTTAGAAAGTATATTATCTCTCACCTTCTTTCCAACTTGAGCCGTAGACCACTTGTATGCTTTCCACTCATCCGAGGTAAACATTTACCTCAATTGTACTCTCCTTGAATGTATGCTATCTAGGCATAATTATCAGGTCACAAATCTCATGACCCTAGGCCTCACAATCTCTTTCTTCTTTGTAAAGGTACACATCATGCTGAGGGTGATATGGTGGCTATAAATGAAATTCGTAACATACTTGGCCTTCTTCATTGTTCTTGATATCTCGGTTAAACCGTCAAGAGCCTCAAGCATGAGGTCTATACAATGTGCTGCACATGGTGTCCAAAAGATTCTAGGATAAGCTATGCGCAATAAATAAGATGCAGCAACAATAGGAGCAGCATTATCTGTGACAACCTGTACAACAAGATGCTCCCTGACCTCCTTGATTCCCTTCTCTATCATTTGAAATATGTAATGGGCATCATGGATATGATCAGAGGCATCAATAGACCTCAAACAAACAGTCCCTACTGGACAATTCACAAGCAAATTCATTTGACTTCTTCTCTTCCTATCACTCCAAGCATCAGTCATAAGAGAAACCCTATACTGAGCCCATGCATCTTTCTTAAGTTCTACAGCATCCCTCGTGGCACTCACTGCTTTTTTTAAAAAAAGCTTTGAAAGCTCATATGGGGTTGGGGGTTTCATCCTTAGGCCAAATTGGCCAATTGCCTCTATTGCAGCATAAAAGCTGCTCAAGCGAGCAGTATTGAAAGGAATGCCCACCTCATAGAACCATGTAACCAAATAATACGCAGCTCTATCTCTCTCTTCCTTCTTGATTCTATTTTCAATGGTGGTTTGTTTTTTTGTTTTCTCTCCTGCAATCTCAAGGTCAGGCTGAGGTAAGAAACTACCCATAGGGTCTCTAACCCGAGGCTTCTTAGTCCCAGAACCAAAAGCAATTACAACTCCTTTCCCCTTTCCCCTAATGATGGATTGTTCGACCTCTTGACATCCCTCCCCAATCCTTTCCTCATCACTATCATCATCATGAAAATGACTTGAACCCCGACCTAATCTCTGCTATAGAGGCAAATCCCTCATCTTTTTTCATTTTCACCACGTTTATAAAATTCTTTATTTCCTCTTTAACAACATCAGGAGTCTTTTTACATGAGGCAATATCCCTCCTGATACCGGCAAGATGTTTCTTGAACCGGTTTATGCCCCTTTTGTATCATTTTGACAAAATTGCATCTTATGCAATTTTTATCATTAGAATCTGGGTTATAGTCATATTTCGAACCGAGATCACCACTCCTATTAGATCCCGAAGAAGATATCTCAAAATAATACAAATTACTAAAGCAATAAACAAATCACTTTGAGTTTGATTGCTCAATCTTCAAACTTCCACCTCAAAGATGTTTCTAAATACTCAAAATCTTTTAAAACACCCCCTAATAACTTTGCAAAACATCAAAAAGTAAATATAATACCAATGGGTGATGTTTTGATCAATTTTGGTTAACTTTGAGTTACCCTTTGATCTTAAAAAATTCACCACAATCTAAATTTTTGGTGGTTTTCTCTCTCTAAATTTGGCTCAAACAAGGTTTAGGTTTCAAATGAACCTAAACCCTAATTTTTGGACCTTAAAAAAAAAAAATGATGCAAAATGCTCTCATGAAATTTTTTTGCGCCCCTGGGCGGGGCGCAAGCCTTGGGCAGCCGCCAGGGTTGGGTGCTAGGCCGCCTAGGCGGGTTTGGTACCGCCTAGGCGGCCGCCCAGGGATTGACCGCGCAGATTGGCCGCCTAAGCATGGGCGATGTGCCCAGGCCTTTCGGACCGCCTAAGCGCTGGGCGGTCCGCTTTTTGAATCACTGGAAATTGAATAAAAATTAAAAATAAAAATAAAAATAATTCTTCCCTCCATCGGTTATCCTCTCCAATGTATTTCCTTTCTTGTTCCATCAAACAATTCCTAGCAGCATCTTCTGAGTGCTCTACGGCATGGTATACCTCCTTTCAAATGGCGTGTGAAACCCCTATTAGCCTAGTTACCTTTCAAGCTAGTAATTTTTGTCAGACCAAAAGCCTTTTTTTTTCCATTTTCTTTTAAATTTTTTGTTTTAGGTTAATGGTGGGGTTTGGACGAGGATGTGGCGTTGCAATAGTCAACCCGCCATTTAAGTGGGACAACCATAAACATATTCATAGGGTTCGGTAAACTAACGATAAACATAATTGGTACTGCAATAAACATTCTTTCAACAGATCCTAGGGTTCAGAACTCCGACATGCACGTCATAATCCCTACCTAGATAAACATAATTGGTACTTCATAGGGTTCAGTAAATTAATCATTTTAATCGATTGTTTTGCATTATCTTCAATGCCTTGAAATGCTCCTTATGTCTGTCATTATCAAATATCTTGGATATTCTTCTACAGATCAATACAGGTGATGGTGCATTTTATGGGCCAAAGATAGACATTAGTGTATTTGATGCTTTGAAGAGGAAGTTTCAGTGTGCTACATTGCAGGTACTACTAAATTGCATGTTTCTAGTTTATCTATGAAGAGGAAGTATCTTGGAATTTCTCGTGAAGTTTTATCTATCGTTGACTTTGTGAATTTGTTACTGCAGCTGGACTTTCAACTTCCTGCTCGTTTCAACTTAACCTACTCAGCAGAGGATGAAGCTAAAAGAGAAAGACCCGTGATGATACACAGGGCTATCCTAGGATCTGTTGAAAGAATGTTTGCAATACTTTTGGAACACTACAAAGGAAAATGGCCCTTTTGGTTGAGTCCTAGACAAGCTATTGTTTGCCCTGTGTCAGAGAAATCTCAGGCTTATGCATTGAAGGTAACCAAAATGTTTGTAGTTCCTGTAAGTATATTAATTTGGGCATATCCTCCCTTGATCCTCAGGCACTGAGCGGATTCACTTCCTTGTTTCTTTGGTACTTCATATTATGTTAAGGAATATATGGTGTAGATACAATACTGATTCCCAATATGCTTTGAATGGTGCTAATGATTTCCATTTGAAGGTTGACGGGCACATGTTCTAAAGACAAGGATTGATGCACTAATTCCCGTAGTCTAGATACACTATTGTACAATCTAAGTATTTCAGAAGGATTTGATGTCTATATATATATATATATATATATATATATATACACATACATTTTCAGTTTTACTGTTCTCTCTCAACCACCAAATCAGTCCTTCCTTCACTCTGCAAGAGAAATTACTGGAGCTAAGTTTATCTTAAGTATACGTTGTTTTGCTGGTATTACTTTTGTTCTTATTTCATAAGCTTGCAGTTGAGAAACAGGTATCCAAAAATCAGGATGAACCAAGAACTCAAAGGAACCCCAGTTGTGAGAACACTTATATTAATTCATTGGGAAGTCCAAGGAAGTATTTTTCAGTGTTTGGAATGTATTTATGATAACGAAATCCATTATCCATAATGTTCTCATTCCATTTATATGAGCAAACAAAATTTAATTGAATATCAATCATTATTATCAAGTGCAGGATTGGCTTCAAATGAAATTTAAAATGTGAAGGATGTATATATTGCAATTGGGATCTTTTGAATCTTATGTTGCTTGTGTAAGGCATATTTCTACCAACATTTTATCTTTTTCTGCAGGTTCGAGACCAGATCCATCAAGCTGGCTATTATGTAGATGTTGATACTACTGATAGGAAAATTCAAAAGAAGGTAAAATCCACGTCCGTTTATTAAATGATTGAAGATTGTCAATTCACATGGAGATTAGTAAATTTCATGTCTGTTTCAGATATACTTGATGCATAAATTTTCTTCCTTTTTCTTTCTTTGGGTGCTTATTACCATGCTTTTAGTTGTGGTGTTTGCATATTTCCTACCCTAGTTGCATGGGACTCCCTCTCAGAAACATTGCCTTTGGAGCGAAGCTTCATAGGAAAAATGTATCCACTCTCCGAATTATTGTTCCCAAACCCATACCATCCACTGCATAACATGTCCTACTTCCTCTCAGAATAGTTGTTTTTTTAATTTGAAATGATGATAATATTTGCTTCAAGGAGCATGTACAATTCTTTTATTTTTGGTTCTCCTTTTGGCTTTTTATTTGGATGGAGCGCAATTGTGCCCCATTCCATAGATAGAAATGGAATATTGCTAGATTTTGTCTTGGACCTTGCATTGCCCATTTTTCCTTTATGGATGGAGTCATCTACCCCTCTTGTCCTGTTTTTTATTGGGTTAGGGCTATCAGGTCCCAATCTACTTATGGAGAAGGACAGATGCCTGTCAGCCCCGGTCCTTGAAAATTGTAGAGAAGATATAACATGTATGAGGATCGGCGCAGAATGTTATGCAACTTAGTGATTAATTTTATGTTCTTTCCTGCGCAGGAGGAGCAGTGCAACATTATTTAATTGATACTTTAACTTGGGATTTTATCACGTACACATTTGTCACCCTTTTCAAATCCTATTGTATGAATTTGTCTGTGACCTTGAAAACATCATGCCATATTCCTGTTAGACGTGTAAATATAGGTAAACAATATATTTTTTTAAGTTATTGAGAAATTTGCATGGAGTTTTACTATTGATGTTACTATTGAAGAACAACGAAATTCCTGATGCTAATAGTTAATACTTTCTCTGTGAAAATCAGGATTTCTGTACATAGAGGAAGTTAGGATAGACTCTAATACAATTTAATCCCCTGACTTTGTGAAAGTATAACATGAGTAATTTTTTCATGCATCGTATTTATGAATGTTAAAATTTGACAAACATGAAAATTCATAAATACATGTGCTGAAATGGGGTGTCATTCAAGAATGCTTATATACTACTAAAATCACATTCTCCTATTTTATTTTTATTGTTAAAGTTTCTGAAAATAACTTAATAAAAAATATGGATTTGAAACAAACATCATCATCAGATGCTTATCCCAATTATTTGGGATTTGAAACAAGCAGAAAGCCATAAATCATTAAGGCAAACTAAAAGTTTTGCTTTCAAAAAAAAAAAAAGGTTAGAGTACATTGTACAATGTTTCAAAAAGCGCTAGGCGGCCGTGGGGGTCCAGGCTGCCCAGTGCCTAGCCGGGCGCCCAGAACCTGGGCGGCCCAGTAGAAAGAAAAATGTTAGAATTTTTATGATTTTATCCATAACTATATGTTAAATATAACAACATAACTATATAACACATAATCTATGATCCATATTTGATATTTCCATGAATGAGGAGAATTTTGATAGTCCATAGTCCATACTTTCATACAATGCTAAAACCATAAAAGTATACACTGATACACACAAGAGTTAGATAGTAGAAACTAGAAACTAACAATAAGAAAAAGAAAACATACAGAAATTCAGAAAATATAGTCTTGGACTACATAGTCAACAGTCAACACCAAGAATTAAACGTCTTCAACGCTTCATTCTTCAGTTATCATCATCATCAGGAATAGGAGAAGCCTCATCATATGCATCAGTTTCGAGGTCATCATCATCAGAGTCATTTCCCTCTTCAACATAACGCTCGTCCTCTATTTCTTCAGAATCTACGTCTTCCTCCTCTTCTTCTACCTCCCTCTTACTCTGTGTAGATGAGGCCCTAGGAGTCTTGGTTGCTCTACCCTTTTCTTTCTTTTTGTGCTTCCTTGAACTCAAATATTGTATAATCTCCTCCTTGGTAGCCTCAGGAACATTTTTACACGGGGCAACATCCCCCTTAATACCAGCAAAGTGTTTTTTGAAACAGTAACTACCCCCATTTGTATCCTTTCCACAATAATTACATTTAATATGATTTTTGTCATTCGGATGCAGGTTATGACCATACTTCCAACTTGGATCACCACTTCTAGAATAACCTGGAGAAAATATTTCCATAGAACAAGGCTCATTTTCATCTCTTTTTGGTTTTACTAAATTTAAATATTGTCTAATCTCATTCCGATGAGCTTCAGGAGCCTTTTTACAAGAAGCAACATTCCCTTTAATATTGGCAAGGTGTTTCTTGAATTGGTTAATAGCCCTATTGGTATCTTTTTCACAAAAATTACACCTTATACGATTTTTATCGTTTGGTTTCGTGTTATGATCATACTTCCAACCCGGATCACTTCTTCTAACAAAACCAGAAATAGACCTATCTAAATGACAAAGATTTTGTTCCTGTTTGTATTTAACTGAACTCAAATATTGGTTAATTTCCTCTCTAATAGCTTCAGGAACAATTTTACAAGAGGCAATATTCCCTTTAATACTGGCAAGATGTTTCTTAAATCGATTTATGCCCCCTTTTTGTATCATTTTCACAATAATTGCATCTTATGCAATTTTTGTCATTGGAATTCGAGTTATATCCATATTTTCAACCCGCGTCTCTACTTTGATTGGATCTTGAAGAATACATCTCAAAACAATACAAGCAATCTAAAAAATAAAGTTTTGCACTTACTTTGCTTGCTCAAACTCCAAACTTCCACCTCTGAGATGTTTTCTGGTGCTAAAATATTCAAAACCACCCTCTAATATGACTAAAAAAACTCCAAAACTAAGTTTAATCATGATGGGTGATGTTTGGATCCATTTCCCATAACTTTGAGTAACACTTCGATCCAATGAAAATCACAAAATGTAATTTTTTTTTAGGTTTCTCTGTCTCTATAAAATGGATTCTTGTGGGTTCAGGTTTCAAATGAACCTAAAACCCACATTTAAAAGCATTTTTTAAAAAAAAAGCAAACCCCCTAAGTAACCCTTAAAAAGATCCATTTTCGCCCCTGTGTGGGGTGCAGGCCCTAGGTGGCCACCTAGGGCTGGGCGCTGGGCACCCTCTTAGGTGGGTACTGTACTGCCTAGGCGGCTGCCCAGGGACTACCCACCTAGTTTGGTTGTCTAGGCCTAGGTGATGCGCCCAGGCCTTCTGGACTACCTGGGTGGCCGCCTAGGCACTGGGCGGTCCGTTTTTTGAATCACAAACACTATACTTGGAGTGCGACAGCATTTTTGGATTTTGAGGATGTTCCTATCACAAACATCTTGTCTTGTGCTATTGTACTTGAACTATATGGGGTGAAAGCTTGAAGAGCCATCATGGTAAAGTAGCTTAGTGTAGTGAAAGGGGCTGTTGAAGGTTGCGCCTAGTTTAATCAAGTCATGCTTGCTGTTGAATATTTTTGAAATGGTTGGAAAAAGAAATATGTTTCCTTTGGAATTAAGCTTCTATTAAGCTGTATGTATTTTCTGAAACACATGCGGAGCATATGATAATTCTTGTCAGAATGATCCTATCTAATGTATTGGAATTTTGTGATTTTCCCAATTTATTAAAGCGATTACTCTCCTTCCTGGGGTTGTATCTTATGTGCTGTTTTTTGGATTTAAAAGAAGCTTTCAATTGACCTCCTATGATGTGTATTTCTTAGATGATACAGTTCATGTAACTCTTGGGAACTTTACAATTGAATGTGGTCTCATTATCTGACCTCCATATGTTCTGTATTTCTGCTACTATGGGCTGTAAATAGTTTTGAGTAGAATAGTTGAATGTGGTCGCTAATTCTTAATTTGATCTCCTGTACTTCTGCAGTCCTGTAGGGCAGTGGAGGACATTTGGTCCTCAATGCCAGTCTTCATAATCATGTTCACATTTTTGTGCGCAAAGATGTCCTGCTATTTGTGTCTATAAATTTTAAATAGAAGAAAATAAAGAAAATGACTTATGGCGCTTTGGGGTTTATCGATGATAGCCTTGTCTGTGATAGTTCCATTTTTTATTTTTTTTAAATGCATATTCTTGTATATTGGTTGTATTTTTATAGAATTTTGGGAAGAACTTCATTTTTCATTTATAAATTGTCTCTCCACAAGATACTCTTTAGGATTTTAGCTTGGACCTGCTATTGAATATTAATTAACTACAAATAAATTTCTTTTTGTTGAGCTAATTGTCCTCTCCTGAACACTTAATTTCAAATGCAGGTACGAGAAGCTCAGTTGGCTCAATACAACTATATATTGGTCGTTGGTGAGGAGGAAGCAAACACCAATCAGGTTTTAACTTGACTTCTTATGGCATTTGAAGATTTAATGGTATTTGAAGATTACCATTACCTCGTAATACTGACCACAGAGTGCCTTGGCCTAGAAAAATGCTGTCATTTTTTTGAATGCAAACATTAAGTTGGGAATCAACTCACTTCCAACAATCTTCTCACGTTTCAAATTGATTGTGCTTGTGATACTCTTTTACCCTATACATAGGCAAAAGAAATTGTACTTTAGCGAACATAATCATGGGAACATATTTTTTCTTTTGGTGGGGAAGTTGGGATTCCAACCAGAGGCAATTGTGATCTGCCACTAAGCTGCCTTTTGTGTGGGCCCTACGTCCTCTTTACGAAGTTGTCATTTCTGATGAACCTTCCTTACTTGCAGGTGAGTGTAAGAGTTAGAGACAAGTCTGATCACTCAGTGAAATTCATGGAAGATCTCCTTACTCAATTCAGGGAAGATACAGCTGCATTTCGTTAGTTTATTTATGGGAATTATGGAGCTCAAACTGGTAATGGCTGGTTTGAACCTGTTAAAAGAATGAGCTTGCGCTCAGGTGGTGAAACTGTATTTTATATGAGGGGCTTGCTCTGTTTGTCTTGAAATCTGGATTTTGGCATTCTGATACTTAATTGGTGCCAGAAATTGGCTACATTTTGTGATCACTAATGCATTATTGCTACTCCATTACAATAGAATCTTCTTGTTTGCATCCGAGTTGGTCTTGAGAGAACTGCAAGACATGCAGAACGTATAGAAATGTTATTTCTGCATTTCCTTTTGCCTCTTGAAGATCAAGCAAAAGTTTATTTCAAAATGGCTGTATAATGAGATGAACCATTAAACTTGTAGAGATAGATATTTAATGTTATGGCTAGTATTCCAGGTCATCGATCAACGAGAAGGTGCTCATTGTTGCAACCTCGATGTTGTCTCTTTAGCCTAGCAGATCTATTGAAAGATAATAGTATACCTTTTGGCTGTGGTTTTTTATAAGTTGATGACATTCCTCCATTTTTCATGGGATGTAATGAAGTGCATAGTGTGTTGGAATGAATGGTTTGAATGAAACAGGCGATGTTTCTCGTAATGCAAGCGTTGTAAACAGGAAAGCTTCTGGGGCTTTTCACTGTTCGTAAACTCTTGTTTAGAATACCTTGCCTAATATCATATAGAATGACTTTTTGTAATGAGCATCTAGCTCATAAATTTGGAATCAGACTGATTTCTTTTACTATATGATATGAATTGTGGCTTTCATTTATTCATCTGCGAGGTCATCAGCAACATGCTTGTGCCTCTAGGTTCTTAGTACAACATTCCTTTTAATGGCAGGCTCTGTCTCAAACTTTCTATCATAGGGTTTTCTTTTAATACAATCTGTTAGGCTTTTTATAGGAAAGTGTTTTGTGCATCGCCGAGAGCATGAGCTTAACCTGATTTTGATCAAAATACCCCAAAAATTTCAGATGCAATCCGCATTAGATCCATGTATTTGCAGGTCCTTAAAACATTCTAAATCACTACAAAATAGTTGCCTTGGATGCATGTATTTCCGGCTCAAAGTATTGTGCAAATCAGATGATTCGTGAAGAATTAAAATGAATAGTCCATGAAATTATTCGAAATGGACTTTTTTGCCTCCAGATTGTTGTGGCGCATCTTAATATTTATCACTTGGATATGAGAAGGTGACACCGAAAATAGGTTCATTGTTTGTTGAGGCATCAAAATTTTACCCTTCATGGTGAAATATTATTTAATAGGTAAAAATCCCTTACAAATTCATTTAAGGGATTAAAATATCACAATTAACATTAGAGTTTTTTTTTTAATTTTCATGTTACTCAAGTACTTCAAAAAATATCTTCAAACATACTTTAATTGCTCTTATTCAAAGTTAGGAATTTTAAACATGCACAAGCATTTTAATAATTTGACCCATCCTGAATGAATATTGGTTGAATCATTCCAAGGGATTAAATTACTAAATTGTTAGGTTCCCAGCCTTGAAAAAGGGTAAGTTTGGTATTTTTGAGGATATTCTGTTTTAAAAGTCAAACCCTAACATTAGATATGTTTTGACCTCCTATTACATTTATTTGTTTTCCTTAAAGCTCATTACTCCTCAGTACCATGGCTTTACCATTAGTTTCTTAGTTCAACATTCCTTTTAATGAGAAGGCCTCTTTCTCATAAACATGCAAGGATAGATCCTGCTCCTAAAGAAGTCTGACTGCCTTTAATCCTACAAGTACTTGATAGAAAACCTCATTAAGAGATGATTACTAACTTCAATGGTCCGCCCCTTCTTATTATGAACCTAACCACCCTCCCAAAAACTAAACGATAAATTTATTGGCATGACAATGCTGTCCTTTCTGACAGTACAGGGCCTGCATGAGATACCCTTGAATTATGCATGAGAAATCAGCCATGGCCAATTTCCTTACATGCCATAAACAAGCAGCATATGCAGAGATTCCTTAGCATTTATCATTAGCGATGTCGAAACAAGTGCACTGCAGTGCTACTCTCTCCTCCATTACCATATTCATCATTTTCTTCTTCTTTCATCTTGTCGATCCCTTGTGTATTTGAAGCAAACAGGGGCGAGGGTCCGCAATAAGAAGACGCTGGTCCGCAATAAGAAGACGCTGAGTGGAGAGAGGGCTCGACAGACGGAAGCTTAGAAAGAAGGGCTTCCAGGCTTGTCATTGATGGCATTATCTTAATTCCTGATCCATGAAAATTGGGGTTCATCGATGACAAGTAGTCATGGTATTCGGGGTGGCAAGTGTTGGAGTCGGGTGCGATCGATGGTTGAAAGGGCCAATTGTGGGGAACACTGGGAGCTCCCCCATCGCCTTGGAGAGGGAAGGCAGCAGAAGATGGGTGAGGGAGTAGGACCCCTGGGATGCTGCCTAGATAGCTGAACTTCTTCCTTAGTAGAACCACATAGTTGAGATCTTCCATGACCTGAAAATGATTGAATCAGACTATACATTTGGTTAATTTTGGATGGTGGTTTCCAAAATCCTTGCACTAATTGCCTTTCTGCATGAAATATGTGAATGTGGTTCTGCTGGCAAGTGTGTGTGCACACGCAGGCATGCGTGTCCACCCCTTGCTCGTGTTTGAACGTGTGTGTGTGAGAGAGATCATTGTCCGTCAAAGGACCAAGAAATAACCTTGTTAGCTGCGCCTAACTGGATTACGCCTTCTCTAACGGCGATTAGAGCGATTGTCTGAATAAACAATGAGACACTCAAAAGTTACATCATGTAAATCAAACCTATATCTTGAAGAGCTGTAGAGAAGGGATGAACCTGAATGCCTGATTGAAACTGAGCCTCCCATGTTCTTGGGTGCTGAAACCTCAAAAGCACAAATTTTAACATTGTATTTTATTAAACACCACGAGAGAAACAATGTATTAATCTATCATCAATCATCAAGTATAGAGAGAGGTCCTCATACTCACAGAATCAGCTGGACTATGCCATGAAGATAAGAAATTGATCTCATGGTCTTGAGGTTCCTTAAAGATCCATTTATGGCTGTGATCCGAGGCGACTTTTCCAATCAAACTGGAAAGAACCCATGTTCAAAGTGTGCGTTAATATTTGTGATTGAATTATTAAATAGCACTCTTCGTTTTTTTCTTTTTTTATTTGCATTTGCTAGTTTATGGTATTACCCTTCTCCGTAGTTGTAGATCTCATGCGACATTTTGAAGAAGAGCTCAGGCTGTAGGCCTCTTGAATGCTGGAATTCAGAAGTGGTGTAGAGAGACGAACTCGCGCAATCACTGGTTCTCATCTCGGCAGTGTCGGATATGGTAGCTGAGAAGTCGCAGAACCCATCTTCCCATACCAAGATCCTGGTGTTATCACCATGACCACCACAGACCATGAATCACTAAGAATCTGAAATTTGTTTAGACTTTCTGATAATAGAGAGAACCATGAATCACCAAGAATGTAATTTTTATATCTTGAGAATTGGAACTTGGAGAGAGGGAGAACAATCAATCATTATGAATTTGAACTTTAGTCTAGATGGTTGGAGAGAGAGAGAGAGGCCATCCATACCAATTCCTTCTGTTCCCTCTTGATCTGTCACAGCCTCCTCCATTAACATCCCATCTGGAAAACAAAATGAAAATGCTTAAATGCAATGCATATTTCTAACTGATCGAAACATATGTAAAACTGAGAATGGCTGAAACTATTTCATTTACTACTCTCTCTATGCTTAGGCCAAAGGGTTGTTAAATTTTCTTGGAATCTATGTTGTTGTAGGATCTCGTCTTACTTGGGTGGTGGGTAGTTTCGAGGCAGGATCCTCCAAAAGACAGCATAAACCCAAGGGGAGTTTTCATGAACGCACATACTTCTCAATGTCTGTTGAAGAAGATGGGTTAGAGTTAATGGGAGGCCATGGCTTATGTTCTCTTCCATCAACTAATTACCTCTCTCTCTCTCTCTCTCTCTCTCTCTCTCTCTCTCTCGTCGTACGTACTACGTACGTACTACCGTACTCTACGTACTAC
>NW_006497417.1:816530-848076 GCF_000471905.2 Amborella trichopoda
TTTATTATTATTAGATAAACAACATTAAAAAAAAAATGATTTTGAATTTATAAAGGCTAAGATCTTGAAATTCACAAAATGAATGGCCTAAATTCATTTTTGGAGGGGACTCAATTTGACCATATCTAGGGTTCAAATTGAACTTTTGTGTGTGAAAATTTTGATGTCATAAAAATATCACAAACATGGTTTTCTAGAAGTATCATTGCAGTATACTATGATACAATTGTTGCACTGGATCATTGCTCATATATATATAGGCAATGATTTCATGCAACCGTTGTATAGTAATATGATGCAACAACCTTAAAAAACCATCTTATAGCCATTTGTTTGATCCAAATTTTGAAATATACACTATTTTCATTCTAGTGAACAATCACAAAAAAAGAAAAAATTGAAAACACAACCTAAAAAGTAATTTTTTTAGCCCAATTAACATAGGCCGTTCATTTTAGTGAGATACTAAGATCTAGGACTTAAAAAGATTTTTTCATTTCCAATTTTTTTGGATGGCTTTATTATCATTAAATGAACAATGTTAAAAAAGAAAAAAATGATTTTGAGTTTATAAAGGCTAGGATCTTGAAATTCATAAAATGAATGGTCTAGATTCGTTTTTGGAGGGGACTCATTTTGACCATATCTAGGGTCCAAGTTGAATTTTTTTTGGAGGGGGGTTTGATTATTGAGATGAAGAGAGTGTGTGTGAAAATTTTGGGGATATACAAATACCCTTACTTTATCGTACAAATTTTTTTTAATCAATGATATTTTTTGTAATTAGGAGATGTATAATAGATATTTCTATAAGAATTTAGTAGAATTTAATATTTCATGTGAGTGATGTCACATCCCATGTGGATATCTTTCTCCACTAGAATTAATAAATGTTTTTCTTTCTATCATGAATTTCTATTTTGCCATTGAATAATTACCTAAAAGACCCTTAGATAAAAATTGTTACAATGTAAAGCAAGTGCAATTAGTGTAGGTATGTGTACCCTAAATCCTCAATATTTTTGGTTACTAAATTCCCCTACTCGAAAATATTGTAGTTTCTATGCGTACAGCACCCCCAGCCAAACAAAAAAAAACCATCCACCAGGTCTTGTTTTAAAAGTTTTTCTAAAATGTGATGTCCAATTTGTGTTGGTTCGACACAAAATGTTCTTGATCGACTTGTGCCGGTTTGATACAAAATGTTTTGATCGGCTTCTGATAAAAAATGCTTGTCCAACACAAAGTGTGCCGAATCAACTTCTTATATTCAAATTCTGCCAATCCGGCACAAGTACGTCGAATCGGCTTGTATTGAAATTGTGTCGGTCTGACACATTTTGTGTCAGACCCACTTGTATATTCAAGTTGTGCCGGACCTTAGAGAGAGAGAGGGAAACGAGGGTTAAAATGAGCATTTAATGCTTCATGTAAGTCATGTGGATGTCATTCTCCACTAGAATTAATAAACGTTATTTTTTTTATCATGAATTTCTACTTTACTCTTGAATAATTACCTAAAATATCTTCAGATAAAAATTGTTACATTATAAAACAAATGTAATTAGTGTCCAAAAATATTGAATTCATTTAATAAATGCTCACAAGTATGTGTACCCTAAATCCTCGATATTTTTGGATACTAAATACCCCTACTTGAAAATGTTGTAGTTCCCCCCGCCAAACAAAAAAAACCATTCACCAAGTCCCATTTTAAAAGTTAAACCCATGTTTCTAAATTGTGACATCCAATTTGTGTTGGTTCGGCACAAAAATGTTCTTGATCGACGTGCCCCGGTTTGATACAAAATGTTTTGATTGGCTTCTAATAAAAAATGCATGTCCAACACAAAGTGTGCCGATCCAACTTCTTATATTCAAATTTTGCCAATCTGGCACAAGTGCTATGGATCAGCCTGTATTGAAATTGTGTCAGACCGACACATTTTGTGTCAGACTAACTTGTATATTCAAGTTGTGCAAGACCGGCTTAGAAAGAGAATGGGAAACGTGGGTTAAAAATGAGGATATTTTGGTTTAAATTTTTTTATTAAGGGATGGATACAAAAGTAATGTGGTATTAAAAGTATTTTTTTTGGGTGGGGAGTGGAGCATGTCTTGAAAGTCCAATTTAAGGTATCTATAATTCCCCCTTGAATTTACTGTTAACATTGAATATATATCTTTCTCTCCACTCTTTCTAGATCTCAAACCACCGTGGTACAAGGGCAATGTCATTTGGGCAAATATCTAACGTCTACAAGAAAAGGAGGTAAAATAAGTATGTGTGTTTTCCCAATTGTGTGTACATTCATTGTACTATGATGTAAACGCGGAAAATAGGACAGGGGATAATATAAAGTATGCAATAATATTATGAAGAAGGAGAATGAGTAAGGGGACAGGTTCTGATGCCATGACGTCAAGGTAGTGAAATGCTGCATGGACTCGGAGTTCTTTAGAGATGGTTACTGCTCCAATTCCTATGCCCCTAATCCTTCTCCCTCTCTAGGATGTACCTCTAAGTTACATCTCTCTCTCTCTCTCTAGGGTATACCCTCCAACCTAGACTTCTATGGTACAATATTAGGAAGGACCACATTTGTATGAGTCCCCCCACTCATACTATTTTCATGCAGGCTCCTCCGTTGAACACCCATTATTTGGATTGATCTTGGATCCAAATTTGTAGTGATCCCTGACCTACACTAAGATGATTATGAATATAAAAAAAAAATTATAATACCATAAAATTTTAAAATATTTTTATCAAAAAATTTCCTATCCATTGGATAGGAATCTTTAGTTGTGGATGTTCATATTAAAGATGAACGTTCGTGATTGTGCCAGGGCAGGCCAGTGAGTTCGCTAACTCACAAAGCACTTTTTCTATTAGGAATAATGTGAGGGCGTGTTTTGCATAAGGATGCAACCTTAAATATCAAAGATGCACCTTCAAACTTTGTTATAAAATGTGATTTTGGCATCGAAAATTCCAATGGTGACATGAGAATCTATTTTTATATTTAGTTATAAAATTTTAAATTCCAAAAATGGTTCAAAGTAAGTAGATCTATAAACACGTGAAATCTTGAAAATGGACGGTCTAGATAATGTATTACAAGATGTATTATTTTTCAGACTTAAATGTTAAAATGCTCAATTTGATGGATATAATCTTATAGAAAAGTACAATGAGATCATTTACTTTTGGTAGAAGGTCATCACGATTATTCTTATCATACGATGTGAAATTGGATGGATGCATTTATTCCATTGACCAAGCTCAAACTTCAAAAGAAATTGTTTTGAACTTTTTGACACACCCAAACTGTCGGATTTCACATGGGATGAGTACATGTAATTGTGACATCCTTGTATCCAAGGTAAATGGCCTCATAGTATACCATCCCTGAATTTATTCCATATTGTGGAGATATATATAGTGCTGGGGAAGGATGATCGATCGATCGCTCTGTCTCTCTCTCAACTTTCAAAAACAATTCTCAGACTCCAGCTAGGCTAAGTCGTATGTTTAGACTCAGCATGGTCTGTTAGGGGCTCGGTCTGAGTATGTACAACTTATAAGACTAAAATATAGAAATTATCCGAGCTTGGTATGTTCCGACTTGGACTCTCGGCACTTCTTCGAGTTGAGTAACTCAGACGAGTCCGAGGGGGCTTCTGAGCAGTACTCTCCTTATATACACCCATGGGTGGCAGTTATACTAGGTTAGAATTGGAGCCATGATATAGAGGGGTAGGTGGATGATGGACTCTCTCTCCTCTCTGGAAGGCCTTTTATGTAGTATTTTATACTCTATTGTAGACATAATGTATTGGGGTGGGGGAAGGATGGAGGAGGATTGGGTCAAGATAAAGAGAGTGGACTCCCTCACCCTTATGCTTGCATACATAAGTAAGAGAGAGAGAGAGAGAGTGTGTGTGTGGAATCTCTGACCACCTCCCATTCTGCCCTCTCCCAAAAGTCTTCCAAGAAACTAAAATGAAATGGGCAAACCAAAAACTAAGGGATTGCAGACAAGAAAACAGCCCCTCTTTTCCCAGACTCAATAATTCATGTCCTAAAGGCAGGCAAAACACCAAAATAATTCTCTCCTCTCTAATTGCATCTTCCCTTGCCCTTTCTCCCATGTGTTCCACTTGTCATCTGAGCCCCACCATCCAAATTTTCATGACCAACTTGGAGTTTCATTGTTGGGAAGGCATTCTTGTCAATTTAATTTTTATTTACAACAATGTTATATAAGTTGCAAGTAACCTTACACAATTGAATTAAGGTGGGAGACTGTCCCCATGTTGAAGAACCCTCCAATCGTTCATCTCTCGACATCAAGATATATAAATATGAAGAAAATGAGAATTTGAAGTCTGAAGAATAGTGCATCTTGCAATAAATTATTTAGACTTTCTATTTTCAATATTTTTAAATGTTTATTGATATGTATTATTTTTTAAATTTAAAATTTATGATTGGGATAAAAAACATTTCAAGCTACTATAAGGTTTCCAACACGGGAAAGAGAGAGAGGTGGGGATTGTAATTCTTTTACATAATTATGTTTTGGTCTATATTTTCATAAATTTTATATTGAGGTCCTCCAGTTTTATATTCTATTTTAATTTCAGTTATGCCCTTAGTCCATTGTTGCAAACGTTGAATCCTATTTTTTTAATTTTACTTTGTTATTTTTAGGTTAATCTGATGCCCAAGATATCATATCGAACCATTTTTGGGGCGGTCCAACATTAGAAAGATTTGATTGCTCCATGTTCTATCCTTTAGATTTGTATGGGATGTTCCAAATTTAGAGATGTCGGTGGAGATACCGGATTATCCTATACTTAGCATTTTGTTTTTTAGTACAACGGTCTACGCTACAAACATCGAACTGGATTTAAAAATTCAAAAAAAAAAAAAAAAAAAAAAAAAGAAGAAAATTACGAAAGAACCTCAATTCTATACTTTCTATACAACTTACCCCTAACTTAACTTTTGCTATCACTTTTTCCCCCAATATAGACTTTTTATGCAAATACCCCCAATCAAAATAAAAAATAAAAAAAATACCTAAACTACCCTCCCTTACTTTTTATCTGATGCACACCTCTCTCTCTTCTATCCCACCAAAATAGGGTCTTCGGCACGATGTAAATGATGTCCAGCAGTAGGGCTCTGGCATTGTGTAAAGTATGGTCCGGCAGTAGGGCTCTGATATTGTGTAAAATGCAGACCGACAGTAGGGCTCCGGCACTGTATAAAGTACGGTCTGGCAGTTGCAAATGGGGGTCCGACAGTAGATGTTTCTGGATTCGAGAGCAGTCCGGCAGTACGCAGTTTCAGTACAGTAGTTGTCTTGGGGAGGTCGGCAATGTGACGGTACGCTTCGGCAATGTGCTACTAGGGTCCAAAAGTCAACGTCAAATCTGGCCAAAATGATTTTTGTATACCGGAAGGGTATTTTCATCTTAAGAAAATAAACTTTTCCCCTTGGGGGTATATGCATAGAAAATTTATAAAGTGAGAGAAAAAATTAGGTCGGGGTAAGTTACATAGAAAGTGAAGTCTTAGGGGGTTGTAATTTTTCAAGAAAAAAAAAGTTAAGTAAAATATCTCTTAAAGCAACCCCATGCCCTTGTTTTTCTTAAATGATCAAGCAAAATTTCCTCATCTCGCGTGTTCTTTTTATTGGTGAAAGAGTCATGCTTTTTTTAAAAAAAAAAAAGTTGAAAGAGTCAGGCTACCAACAAATTGTTGCTCTTCTCAATTTCAATTATGCAGCTCTTGATTACAATCCTATATAGAAAACGAAAAAAATGATCTATATCAAAATACAAAAGGAAAAATAGGACCTACATGCGTATATGAATTAGGGTATGAGTTGGTCTGATGTTAGAGATATTAGATGAGCAAAATTTTAGTTTTATTTGATTTTAAATGGGTCCAATGTTTGAGAAATTGTATCTCTATACTTTATTTTTTTTTAATATATTTTTTTCGACTAAGTATGGCGGTCTAATTTCTCTAATATCAGACAACCCCATATAAAACTAATAGAGGTAATATAGGGTGATCCAATATCAAATCACTCCTGGAATGGGTCAGTTCGATATCTAATGCACTGGACTACCCCAAAGACCAAATGAAAAAGTTCAATATTTGCAACATCAAACATGGGGTAAAACTAAAATTAAAAAATAAAAAATGTAAGACCTCAACATAAAGTTTTAAGTTTTTTAAATATGGACCAAAGTGTAATTCCCCTAATGAATTAGATGAGAGAGAGAGAGAGACAGAGAGACAGAGAGAATGCATCTTTTATGTCTGTTTTGTTGTAGATGGCCTAAATTTATTCTTTTCGTATTAAGAGATTCATAATAAGTTACAGTTTTCTATCATCTTGCCTTAAGATAATTAGGGAAATTTATAAAATGGCACCTAGAAGAATTAATTCAAATTGTTGTAGATGACTTAAATTTAAATTTTCGTATAAAGAGATTCATAGTAAGTTAAAAGTTTTCTATCCTCGTGCATTCAGATAATTAGGGAAATCTATAAAAATGCACCTAGAATATGAATTAATTCGTATTATATTAATATATTTTTAATTGATTTTAAAATCCGATCAGAATACATGGAATAGTTGAAAACTGGTAAATTGTTAAATTCTTGATATTTGAATTTCACACGGTAAGCTAACCCAATGGTATACTTTTCCTTATCTATTGAGACAACTGGTTGGATTTTATAAAGTGGCTAGAGTTCTTGTAATGATAAATTGCAATGGACTTTATTGTTGTGAACTTTTCCTAGCATTTGGTAATGAACATTTCCCCATATTTAATGAATTTGCCCTTTATGGTTTTCTTGTTTACTAAGCCATGAAATTTATCCATGGAAAACATATTTCAAGATCCTCTGAAAATAGGCTATACTTTGTGAGAAAAGCTTCAGCTCGTTAGGTTGTTAACCAATTTGTTAGATGGGTTTTCTTTAGTAAGAGGAACACTAGCTTTTGATGGCATTCCCCTAAATAAATGAAGTAATTGAAGAAAATGAACCTTGGAAAATAAAGCAATTAATTTGGAAAAAGTTAATACAAGTCATAGGCTTCAAGATAAAAAGTAAATCTTTATATTAAAAGGTCCCTCAAAAAAAATGTAGTTTTGGCACTGAAATACACTTAAATTAGTAGTGTCAACCTCGATGATTATGGATTTGAAAATACAAAAGATTTTTGGATTTAAAAATAGTAAATTTTGTAATATATTATCTAGGCTATTCATTTTCAAGTGTTTACATATCCGTTCAATCTGTGCCATTTGGACCTTTAAATATCATATATCAAGTGTAGAAATAAATTTTCCATTTGGACCTTTAAATATCATATATCAAGTGTAGAAATAAATTTTTTAGATAGGGAGGTCTGCACCGAAAACTGCATTTTTAGGTGGGTTTTAAATGCCAATTTAGCATTTACTTTTTAGGTGTGTGTTTCCCAATGACACCACCCCACTAACACTTTAAAAAACTAACTTCAAAAACCATTTGAAGAAACCGATAAGGGTTGTCTTCTCCACTGAATTACCCAAAAAAAAAAAAAACAACCTCGTGTTAAATGTAACCTCGTGTTAAATGTACTATGGAGAGTTGTTTAACTAAGTTTTCTCAAGTGAGAGAAACACTTAGCTAAGTCCCCTCTCCTCTAATGAACAACTTAATATGGAAGGGGGAAAAAGTCATGGTTACTTAGTCCCTTTAGGTTTTGGTGTGGTGGGTTTTCCTCATAGAGTAAAAACATGGTTTAGGCAGCCCCCATAGTGGACCAAGATACCGTACGGATGAGTGGAATGGGCAGTGAGTACAAGAAGTTATCTGCAAGAGCTGGATGCCAATTAGCAATGGAAAAAGGCCACCTCCACCTTCACCACCACCACCACCACCAAAACAGGTGGGGCGGGAAACATGAAAGAGATGTCTCGAGGTACGTGTACGACTCCTACTCAAGATTGGACAGCCAAGAAAATGGAGAACTGAAAAAGCCCCCACCTTTTCCTCTCTTTCCTCTTTCTTTCTTTCTTTTTCTTTTCTTTTTTTTTTTTTTGCATGGTACATGCTCTTTTCTTTGGAAGAGCACATTGTGCAAATACTCCCTTGGGTGAAAGACTTACTGGGATATTTTCGACTTCAACTTTCAAATTTTTATTATTATTATTATTTTTTATTAAATTTTATTTTTTTTATTTTTTTTAGTATTATTATTTTATGATAGGCCCAGAGAGCGTTATGTAACTTTTAACTAAGTGTCACCATGATTATTTTTAAAAGAATTTTCATTTTGAGTTCTCAAAAGCTTAGATTTTACCATCCAAAAATTGGGCATTCTATTTAGAAAAAAGTTTATATAAAGTTGCAACCTTAAAATGTAAAATTAAGGTGCATATAAAAAATCCATCATAAAATATTGTTTTGATGCTAGAAAACCCTTTAATTGATTATCTCAACTTCGAGATGCATAAGTATGAAAAGAAAAAAAATATTTTGAGTTTAAAAATAGTGCATCTTGCAACACGTGATTTGAACGGTCCATTTTCAAGATTTGCATGTGTTTATAGATCAACTGATTTGAACTATTTTTCAAATTTAAAATTTTATAATTAGATATCAAAATAGGTTATGAAGCAATCCAAATGATTTTTTACACCAAATTTTGAGGCGCCCTTTAATTTGATTGTTTAAAGTTGCAACCTTATGCAAATACAATGGGAGTGGCCTGAATTTCTCTTCTTTTTATTTTGAGGTTGGTCGATGGGGTTGAAGAGATAGCATCTCCAATATGTAGGAGCCCAAAAAAGCTTCTAGATTCACCGGGGGGAGAGATGAAGGAAATGTTCCTCCGGGAGCACAGCAATTTTGTACTTCATTTTTGGTTTATGGGAAAGTGTTGTATACCATGTACTCTGGTCGTGCCTTTTTTTGGTTCTTTGTTTGATGACGCCATTGTCACGTGAAGGCATCTGCTCTCACGCTCTCTTGCCCCTTCACAACACATTATGTACCACCCATGAAAGGCCCCTCTCACTCCGCCTCCAATCTCTAGAGAGAGAGAGATTGGTGGGGCAGTGATCTCTCTCTATCTCTCTCTCTTCACTTTTTTGTGTCACTTTTTACAGAGTCAAATTTGGCATGCTTTGGAACCTGCATTCTTGCAAACTTTCCTCCATTTGATCACCCATCACCTTGCTTTAGTTATAGTATTCATGGAAACATATAAACATTCCACTCACTTTGATAATAATATGTCATGTGCTGTTGCCTTCAACACACAGTTCACCTATTCACATGGGTGCCTCCTGTTTCCTTTCAACAATCTTTGACTACCTCTCACTGAGCTACAAATGATGCTATTTTTTGTCTCACAGAGAGAGAGAAAGAGCCAGAAAACTATGTCTGAATCATCTGATAGAGCACCACTCAAACATGGTCTCTTCTCTCTCTCTCTCTCTCTTGTTGGTCCATTGAATGATTGAATAGAACTTTAACAAGTGGGGAAGGTGCATCTCGATTATTTACATCTCTGATATTGAAAGGGACTTTGAATGTTATGGTGCCCTGTAGAGGTAGCATTCTGCAAATTGGACGGTGTCCCCCCAACCCCCCCATAATGAGACGAAGGGAAATAGCAGTATGTGCTCCATACATATTATATTGCCATTGCATAATAATGGGTGGCCATCACAAATAAGTTGATGGGGACTGCCATCTTAAAATAATATTTGAAATAATTGTCATGAGTGTGTTACTAGCTGCACTCAGCTGGTGGACCCCATTTGAATCTAGGTAAAAACTTGGATTTGGAGGCTCGGGTTCGGGCCTAAGGCCACCCTTGGGCCAGGTTCGGGTCTATTATGGATTTGAACTAACCTGAATACCCAACCCAATATACTTGCATATAATTTATTCATTATTTATTATAACTTGCATATAATTTATTCATTATTTATTATAACACGGTGTGGTTTCCATAAGGTTGCAACCTTAAACAATCCAACTAAGGTGCACCTTCAAATTTTATCATAATATATAATTTTGATGTAAAATATTTTTAGGATTATCTCAAAATCTATTTTTATATCTAATTATAAAATTTTAAATTTTAAAAATAGTTAAAATCAAGTAGATCTATAAACATGTGAAAATCTTGAAAAGGGACGGTGTAATTAATATGTTGTAAGGTGCACTATTTTTTAAAGTCAAAATATTTTTATTTTTCATAATCATACATCTTGATGTCGAGATGATCAATCACAGGGTTTTTCAACATTAAAATAACCTTTTTCAATGAATTTTTGAGGTGCAACTGTAGTTCTACATTTTAAAGTTGCAAACTTATATAAATTTTTTCCATCATATATTAGATTAGAGAAAAGTTTATATAAAGTTGCAACCTTAAAATGTAGAATTACATATGCACCTCAAAAATCTATCGGAAAAGTTTTTTTTTAATGTTGAAAAACCCTCTATTTGATTACCTCGACATCGAGATGTATGAATATATTAAAAAAACATCTTTGAGTTTAAAAAATAGTGCGTCTTGCAACACATTATCTAAGCACGGTTTTTGCTCTAAATTCCACCTTAATAGTTTTGGTCCCTCAAAAGAAAAATTTAGAATCATTACAGGTATTAGGGTCGAGGATTTCTAACACCCAAGATCAAGATGCAGTATAAGAAATCAACAGATAGGATTAATCTTAATATGTAAATCGAAAAGTCCTCAAGCGCATGTACGCTTAATGGACAAAATGGACCTCATGGATGGTCAACCAGTGTTTTATCGCAGAAATACCTCAAATATAATATCAAGAGGATTGATACAACTGGGACTTTCCCTACAAGGCCTCTTATGCCTTCAAATTTCTGTAGCAGGTCCTCATATACCTCCTACTTTAACATTTTTTGGTCATGTACCTGCAGATTGAGACAGTGACGCACCAGCACTGCCTCTATCTCATATCAATGAAACCCAGAGAGAAGAAATATTTGAAGCCTCAGTTACTTGAAGGTAATCCAACTCGAGGACCAGAAAGGCGAAGAACTGTGCCCCCATGAACAAGGATACGGGCATGATGCACCAATGGCACTGATTTTTTTATTCTATTTTTCTATACGACCTGTTCTTATTGTGAGTTTGTAATTTCTTAAGGCCTGAATCAAAGGTTCTGGACTTGTATACCACTCTGAGGTAAATTGTAACAGGGATTTAGATTCCCTTGAATTCCTCACAAACCCATTATATCTGTAAAAATTTATTTACATTTCCATGGTAATGAAATCAATTTTGGCGAATTTGTTTTTCATTATGTGAGTTGCTCTAATTCATGTTTGCGTTAGTGGATGTTCACGTAAATAATCCATCGTTTGCGCACATTTTGGGGAAACAACAGCATCTTAGACCCATAAGCCTAATGTATTCCAGTTATAAAATACTTGCAAAGGTTCTTGCAAACAGACTAAAAAAGGTCAATATTAAGGTGATAGAGGGACCACATACGGCTTTCATCAAAGGCAGATCATGGATGATAATTTGGTGGCACTGGACATAATTCACTCAACCAGAAAGTCGGGGTTACAAAGGACTCCCATATAAAGTGGATTTCGAAAATGCATACTATAGAGTTGAGTCAGAATATCTAGATGAAGTTATGAGTTTACTAGGCATTGGGGAAAGAAATGGAGGAAATGGATAAAAGGGTGTCTCGCTTCTGCCCAATTTTCAGTTCTAGTGAATGGGAAGTCTTGTGGGTACTTCAAGGTTACTAGGGGCACACATCCTTCATCTCCTTTCCTCTACGCTTTAGTGGGGGAGTCACTAAGTCAAATGCTTAATGGAGTGGTGAACCTTTGTGGGTACTTCAAGGTTACTAGGGGGACACATCAAGGAGATCATTCATCGCCTTTTCACTACACTTTCGTGAGAGAGTCATTTAATCAAATGCTTAAGAGAGTCTTCAAGGCTTACCTAAATATGAATCAGGTCCCACGATCTCACATTTTTAGTATATGGATGATACTTTACTTCTAACTCAAACCACATGGGACTAGATTCAAAATCTTTGGCTCTTTCTTTGCTGTTATGAGCCTCTTTCTTGGGCCAAGGTTGTTAACATGACCAAGACCAAATACGAGCTCTTCAAATTTTTAATCTGCCTTTAGTTCATCTCACATCCTGGGGATCTGCACACCATATCTAAAGATTGCCCTGAATCACCAAGGATCATTAACCAATTTGTTTGACTCTGATACATCATACATCTTTCCTTTTTCTTCTTTACTGCAATTTTCAAAACTTGGTCTATCTTCTTGTAAAATATTTTGATCGTCACCTCCGAGGTTGTGATAACCTAAAACATTTTTGGTGAATCCCTTCTCCAATTGAGCTCCCACCATCAAAACTCCTTTTGATTTCTCTTAATCATATCTGCTACTCCCACCTCCCTGATTGGTGGGGGAGTACACTTGTAAAAAAAATAAAAAAACTAAAAACTGATATGGAGATGGCAATCTCAAAAGATAGTAGATTTTTTACTATTATCTGGCCTATGCCATCTCTTCACATTAACCCCATGAGAGTCGTAGAAAACAAACTCAACATGGAGGTAACTTGTATTTGCTCCATAGCTTCAGATATAGGATTATTTGTCTTTCCATATGAAAAAGGAATGGATATTATCATAATATTAGTTGGAAGTGTATATTATGAGAACATGTACTTGTAGTATAAAAAGGTCATAATCATTATTAGCAGTTAAATGTAAAATTGGGTGGTTGGGGATGTATCATTGATCGGACACAAATTTTGAAATAAAATTTTTCAATTATTACATCACATTTTAAACTATTGTATTTCACATCCAATAGCCAAAAGTGATTATATCCTCCTTGAATCTAATGCAAATGCTCATATTGTATACCTTATTAATTATATGTCATTGAAATATATATTTTTGGGTGAATTATTGAGGAAACTTGGGCCCTACCTGTCTTCATTGATATAAAAAATAAGGTACATTAAGTACAAAGGGAGCTCCTTTTATTACAAGGTAAAAAAACAAAAGGGAAAATAAAATAAGATTTTGTCGTCTTGTCAGCAAAACTGTGGCAGTCGAAGCCATAGTTCCATTTTTTACCATAAAATAGGCTGACCATATATATGTCCAAAATTCCTCTAGTATTCTACCAAATGCAAATATGAATAATCTGAATTAAAGTGGTATTTCCTGGAACTATCACAGTATACACTATTTGAGATTTACCCATAACTAATTTGAATTTGGCCATGATGTGAGGCATTCCATTATTGAGAGGTCCAAAAAATATATGTTGCTTAGTATGCTTCATATTTGAACATATGAAAGTCAATGATGTTTTGAATAGTGATCGAATTCGTTAAATGTGAATTTATTCAAATTTATTTTATCCAGTGAAAACATGCAAAAGACCATGTTGAGTATAGCAACATAAAAAATTATGCATGTATATCCATCATAAAAGTCATAAAAGACACATCGTTAATATGTGTGTTGAGTATAGCGACAATTTTGGTAATCATGAATATATTACAGTATATTAAGATGTTTTTTTATAAAGGTAAGATGTAACTAACTATTATCTTTTTATGCATTGAGTGGATATATTTCTTCCTTGTAAGAGGACGTAGATAAGCATGAGCATAGTTGATTGACAATGCAAATTAAGATAGTTTTTTATGTCTTCATATATAATATGAAAAATCCATAACTTGGCTGACAGCCAATATAAAATTGGATAATTTCAATTTTCTAGTCAATATCTCTCATTTTCAATATGCTGAAGACACCTTGGTTTTGTGATGCTGTGAAAGAAAAACTTAAATTTCTGAGGAAATTCTTTAGAAATTGTGAGGTGGATACAATTGGTGTTGCAGGTGGGGATAAGGTGGTGACAAGATTGGCGGGTTTATTTGGGTCTTGGGATACCTATGATCGATGGTAGGCTGCCGAGGTCTGTTTGGGCTAGGGTGATCCAAAAATTTAATGATAAGCTAGATTTATGGAAATCTAAGCATCTAGGATCACTTTAATTAAATCGACCGTTTCTCATTTACATGTTTATCTTATGTCTTTGTTGTATATGCCCAACAAACAAATGCTTAAGCTAGAAAATATTATGAATGTTTTTCCTCTGGGGTGGTAATAATGAGAACAGGAAACATGCACTCCAATGAGAAAGGGGGAGTTAGGAATTAGAAGGCTGAGGGTTATGAATAAAACTCTTTTTAACTAAATGGTGATGGAGTATCTATGGACAATATCATTTATGGAACGAGGTTTTGTTGGCAAAATAGATCATTACTCTTGCTGGGGATTCAAGGTGTAAGAAGAATGGCTCCTTTATTTGGAAGGGGATATAGCCATTCTTTTTAAGGTATGGTATGTCAGGATAATGGTGAAGATGTTTACTCTTGGCATCATAATAGTTGGGAGGTCTCAGAGGTGTTAAAACTAGTTAAAAATCAGAACCTCACTTTCAAATATATGGTCCGTACGCGTATAATTACATTCACCCACCCACTGGACCTGCTCACATTATTAAATACAATTAATTCTACCAAAATATCCCCACAAATTACTAAGTGAAACTACTTTTTTAGATAGGAAAAGTATATCAAAATTTTAAAAAGAGAAACTATATTAAAGAAACTACTGAAAAATTTTAGAAATTATTTCAAATCTTTTAGAGAGATAAACTATATTAAATTTCAAGTTTTAGAGAGAGGAAGTATTTTAAAATTTTAAAATTTTAAAAAGAGAAACTATATCAAATTTTAGAGAGAAATTACTTAAAATTTTTCTACAGAGAAAATATCTCAAAATTTTTATACATAGAAACTATACTAAAATTTCAAGTTTTAGAGTGAGAAAGTAACTTAAAATTTTAGACATAGAAACTATAACAAATTTTAGAGAGAGAGAAAGATAGACTATAAAACAAAATTAGAGAGAGAAACAATCTCAAATTTCAAGTTTTTGAGAGAGAAAGTATCTTAAAATTTTAGAGAGAGATAATAACCAAATTTTTAGAAAGAGAAACTATCTCAAAAAAATTTTAAGAGAAAAATTATCTCAAATTTTAAGCTTTAGAGTGATAGATATTCATAAATTTTTGAAAATTAAAAAATATAAAAAAAAAACTATGTTAAATTTTAGAGAGAAAAATTACCTATAATTTTTAGAGAGAAACTTTTTCGACCTTTTTAGAACTATATCAAATTTTAAGTTTAAGAGAGAGAAACTATATCAACATTTAGAAAGAGAAACAACTTGAAACTTTTTAGAGAGGGAACTATACCAAACATTTTAGATAGAGAAACTATATTAAATTTCAAGTTTTAGATAGAGAAAGTATCTTACCATTTTAGAGAGTGAAAACCATATCTAATTACCTAAAAATTTTAAAGAGAGAAACAATCTCAAAATTTCTAGAGAAACTATCTCAAATTTTAAATTATCTTAATAATTTTGTGAGAGAAACTATATCAATTTTTATAGAGAGAAATTACCTGAAAATTTTTAGATATAGAAACTATCTCAAAAATTTTGGAGATAAAAATTTTCAACTATTTGAAATTTCAGAATTTTAGAGAGAAATTGTCTCATTTTTTTTTAGAGAGATAAACTATATCAAATTTTAACTTTTTAAAAAGAGAAACTATCTCAAATGTTTTAGATAGAAAAACTATCTCAAAATTTCAAGTTTGTTATGTTCTCACACTAAGTGCAATAGCAAACCAGGTTATACAAAAAATGATCCAAACAACAGATTTGCGCAACATGGGTACCATTCAAAGTCATCAAAACAAGTTCTGTTTGAGCAACCAGGTTTTAACATAATAAGGTTTTGATTCAAAACCTAAGCCAAACGAGCCCTAAAAAATCAATGTTTGCGGAGCTCATCTGCAGAAAGATGACAAATTTTAGAAGAAGAAGCATGCAAGTAATTCAAATTACTGTTGGCCCGTTGAGTTGTTTCTCTCTCTCACTTTCTTTCTTTCCTCTCTCCTCCTTACTCTGTTGGAACAAAGAAGCCTGCAAGTAATTCAAATTTTCATATTTTGCTAATAGAAAAGAATTTGATTTTTATATTAAAATTAAATTACAAGGAAGAATATATTTTTTGTATTTAATCTTTATATATATACATATAAAAGTCAAATATGCTCTTAAAATATCATCAGACATTTTTCAACTAATTGGGATCAGTTACACAATCCGCCATTCAGTTTTATTAAATGTCATACCATCAGTGAGATAATAAATCCTCATATCTTGAAATATGCTAAATGTAATATATATTTATGAGACCCAAAAATCGAAGACTCTGACGTGTCCTAGTTAATGGAGGCACAATAATGTGTAGTTTTCTTTAATATAATTAATGACCCAACTTGGAATTTTTTGAGTTTTTAGCAAGGTTCTCTAGATTGCGTAGACTCTCTGCAATATAGAACCAAGCCAAAGTAAATGTTGTTTCTCGGTTGTGGTTTGTACATCCAAACGAGGTCATTTGTCCATAACATATTCTAGCAAGATGGTGCTGAGAAATAGATTTTGAACTGTTTAAAACGTATTATTTACCGACCATTTTCTCTTGTTTAACCCAAAAGTTAGCATACGTAACCAAGCTTTTTCAAAACCTTCTTGTCGTCGTATATGCATAGGTGCTATCAATGTTTCCTACCAAGATCGCGCAAATGCCACAAGTCTCACTTAACTCTGGGGCACAATTGTTAAGTGGGAAAGAACTTTTTGTGAGCCAATGTACCAGAACTCGCCCCAGTCTCAGTACTCGGATATTGGCCGATGCGTGTTACTTAGGTGAGTTTGAGTAACTCACCTAAATCCAACTTGATAAAAAATATAAAAATAAAGACAAAAGAATTAGTATATATGATATGGGATTGCATACCACGAGTTATTCTTCATCATTAGATGTCAATGATATATCACAAAGTTCGAAAAACAAAGTGAACTTTAAGACTAGTCAATGACATATTCACAGCCACCCAAATTAAAATCCAAAAGATATGAGTGATTGTGACGTCCTTGTACCAAAAATAAAGAGCCTCTTCAAATAGTTTTTTAAATAATATAAAAAGTGTAGTTTCTTGCAATCTTAAACAATCCAATTAAGAAGTCCCTCCAAATTTTATCATAACATATAATTTTGGTTTAAAAAATTCTTAATATTATCTTAAAATCTATTTTGTATTTAACTATAAAAATTTTAACTCCAAAAATTGTTAAAATCAAGTAAATCTATAAACATATGCACCTCTTGAAAATGGACCGTCTAGATAATCATTTGCAAGATGCATTATTTCTGAGACTCAAAATCTTTTGTTATATATATTTATACATCTCGATGTCGAAATGATCAATTAGAGAGTTATTCAACATTAAAACAACCTTTTCCAATGGATTTTTGAGGGGCATATATAATTCTACATTTTAAGGTTGCAACCTTATATAAACTTTTTCCTAATATCAATCCTCCTCTTCTTCAAATCAGAGTAACTTCTTGGTTAGTTGTGCCATTTTTGCGTGCCTCTTCACCCAAGAGGTCTCAGGTTCGATCCCCAGGCCTCTTGTTTTCTGAACCCCTTAAAAAAGGCTAGGCTTTAAAAAAACAAAGTATTAGATCCGAAGCCTCAACATAATGGCAAGTAAACATGATTTGAAACGTTTTTGAGTCAAAATTGACATATTATTTTATATAATAAATAAAAAGGGAATTCGAAGCTCAACGTGATGGAAAGGAACCATCTACATTATCCAATAATGAAAATTAGCCACTTACCCAAAAAACAAAAAAAATTGAAAATTAACCCTATGCAAAACCGAGTAACTCGGCCGAGTCCCAGAACACTGTTGAGAACGTTCTTTCCAGCTGAGCTACCACTTTTCATGTTTATTTTACGACAAAAGCTTAGTGGAGCAGTTGGTAAAGTAATTTCCCAGTCTTTCTAAGGCTCCATAAATTTTTACAAGAAAGACGGCCTCCACCTCAATGTGAAACCACTTTTCGAGGCCTATGGAAAAGCTCTCATCCGAGAACAAACTTCTCCCATGACCCTGAAAAGCTCTTTCATAGAAACAATTTTCTTTTAGTGCTGATAATGAGCCGGGCAGCCTAGTAGATGTGGCCCTAAAAAACTAGGACCTGGGCAACAAGATGTGGCCCAAGGCCAAGTTAGGGCCAGGCAACCACTGCCCACGGCTAGGGACATACCAGGCCAAGGGCCTAGTTTGGAGCTTGACCCTTCTTTTTTTTTTTTTTTTTGCTATCGTTTTCTATTGAATCGTATTTGGCTCAGCTTGGCCCTGACAGGGCTAGTGCTGGGCTTGGGCCACGGCCCCTTTGGCCCAATCAGGTCTGTGCCAAGGTTGGGCCGGTCTAGGGCCAGGGTTGGGCCGGTCTAGGGCCAGGGTTGGGCCCGCCTAGGGCGGGGTTGGCTGGGCCCAGGCCATGCCAGCTCGATTCATTTTAGCATGAATAGACGCGTCTCAGCTAATGGCCCACAAAGAAACTAAAGCAAACCATCTAATGGCCTCCTTGCGTTCAGACCAATAAATTTTGTCCTTCTAACAAACAGAGCTAGAAAGAGAGAGTAGTGAAGGAAGAAAGTCAACAACCACAAACAAGACTAAACTCAGGCAACGTGCAGGTCTCTCACTCCACAGCTTTACAAGAACGCAACCAGGACCCATGATTGCACCACAGAGAACCAACCTTCTCCACACCAAAAACCCTAGTCCTCCTCCACCATCACCCAATCTTCAACCGGCATGGACACCATCCTCCATGTAGCCTGCACAACAGGTGACACCGCAACCATACTCGACCTTGCCAAGCACAACCCCCTCATCCTTCGCCAACAGACAGCGCCCTCCGCTGAGACCGTGCTGCACCTCGCAGCACACTTTGGCCATGCTGGCCTCATCAACACCCTCCTCACCCTTTGCCCTGACCTTGCAGCCAAGCCCAACCGCCAAGGTTTCTCCCCCCTTCACGTGGCTGCAGCCGCGGGTCATGAAGAAACTGTGGCCATCCTTCTGCGCACTGAGCCTGGCCTCTGCATAGCTCGTGACAGAGGTGGTCGTACACCTGTGCACTCTGCTGCAATTAACGGTCAGCTAGGTGTTCTGGGATTGATGGTGAATATTAATCAAGAGTGTTTGGGGATCTTAACAGATCAAGGGGAGACTGTGTTGCATGTCAGTGGGAAGGCGGGACAGCTCGAAGCGGTGAGGTGGTGTGTGCAGATGCTAGGGAGTAGCATCGTCAACCAGCCAGATAACAACGGAAATACGGTGTTACATCTTGCAACAGCTGTGAGAGACGTTCAGGCAAGCTCTGATGTCCCAAACTCAAAACTTTTATGCAAAATTTGGCTCAGTGAGTAGAAACTCGTACCAAAATGAAAAACTCGTACAAGTCAACTCAAATATCCACCAGGAGGGCGAGTGCTATATCAAACATTTGGAACGTGCAATGTTTCTTCATATATAATATACTCAGCTTAGTAAGACAAATGCAAATTAAAAGAAAAAAAAAAGACAAATACATGGTTTTTTCCAGGGTGGCAATACTCCATAGTTTACCGCTTATCTCGGCAAATTAACGCATTTTAGCAATGATCGAGTCAGCCACCAAGTTTAAGAGTTTTTGTATACTTGCTCGGCCAAAACCTTTAACACAATTTCCCCGATTTTCGGATCAAATCCCTCAGCTGGTGCCTTTGCTGCTAGATGTGTGAGGTGTCTCGTACAAAATGCATGTGGGGATTGACCTCTATCATCCTATAGTCTTGGCTAAGTTGTAACTTGGGTTTATCTGAACCTGGTTAGGCATTAACCAAGGTTGAAGGACAGTTTACAGTAACCTTCAACGAATCTGCATGTCAGAACCTTATATATCAACCACTCTCTTTGCATAACAGCAACTAAAATAGACTCCAGAAAATAAATGATGTGCTTTATCTTATATAGCTCACTTTTGTTGAGCAGATAGTGCATTTCCTACTCAAAAACACCCCAGTCCAGGTGAATGCAACCAACCGCGATGGATTCACAGCCATCGACTTATTGGAGCTCGACTGGAACAACCCGCAAGACATGGAACTGGGGGACATGCTAATGAAGACTGGGGCCCAAGTGGGTCGAGACATGCTGCCCTCCTCCTCGGTATTGCTCCCACTAAAGGACTCGCCACCTCTCGAGCTGCCCCCTTGGTGGGCTCCCACTCACTCCCCCACTTCAAAGACCACCCGAAGTGTCCAATCCATACCACATTCTCCCATGCATAGCTTTAGGTTTGAACATGAGAACCTCTCTCTACACATGCTGTCTAATACACCCGAGACACTCCTAAGCAGGAGATCAAAGTTTCTATTGCGACGCCACTCAGAGCACCTCACTGAGAGTCTGAGGAATGCTAGGAACACGATCACAGTTGTAGCAGTGCTAATCGCCACCGTCACATTCTCTGCAGCTATGAGCCCTCCAGGAGGTGTGTACCAAGATCATGAAGAAGCAGGAGAAGCCATCAAGGCACAAACACTGGCATTTAAGGTGTTTGTAGTATGTGATAGTGCAGCTCTCTTTGCATCTCTTGCCATCATCTTCATTTGGGCGAGTGTCGTAGCATTTCGAAATCGCCCTATGAGGACTTTGTTAGAAATCACACAGAGGTTGATGAGGGTGGCGATTGGGTTTATGTTGATTGGTTTCATGGCAGCCATGGCGGTGATAGTGCCCTTTGGTAAGGCCACTTTGTGGTTACCAGTGTCTTTAGGGTTGCTTGGTTTGGTGGGCTTGACCACAACTATTGTTGTGATGGTCCTCATAAAGTATCAAAGACGAAGTTCGAGCAAGGAAGAGAAAGCAGAGAATGAGGGACATGGAGAGCACGAGTTTTTGCCATCAAGCAGTGAGTTCATTGAGGATCATCGACAGGGATTCTATATATATGGCTTCTAGAATATTGACACCATACTGAATAGGGCTACTTCTGTATAAAGTAAAACTCCTTCGGAGCTCTACTTCACAAACATTTTAGCCTTGTAACAATACCAAGTATTTCTTGGATGTATCTTTTTTCTTTTTTTGATTGGTAGTTGTAAAACCATTAGTAACTTTTATAACTTAGTTCTATTAATTACAAAAGTACCTATGCTTTTGATTTATCTTATGCTCCAAAGCTAAACTATCCTCGATTTCCTGTCAGAATAAAGAGAAGTGAACATCCTTGGCTACTAAATCCTATATCATTTCCTTGATGACTCATCTCTCTGGTACCTGTAGATCAACTTGAGCCAAGTATCCCATAGAAAGAATGTTTTCCATGTGTGATTTTCTACCTTTCTTCATAGTTACTCATGCTTCATTCCAATAATTTCTAGTGGCAGGAAAGTTTAAGGAGCTGCACATCAGATTTTCTTCGATCCATTAAAATAAATCTCAAAGGTAGCATTTCCTTGACAATACTGGTAGCAGACAAAGAAAGAGGAAGAGAGGAAATTGATGCTCTTGAAAATAATGTAAAATAGCTCATCTTACGAATATACAGCTAGGAGATGCATAGAATGATCTTCGTATTGCTCTAAATTAATCTTCTTCAGAAATTTCTTATCCAAAATTTCCTTTTTATTTGATTAAACCTATGAAAAATCCATCAACATAGGTATCATTTCATGATTCAATGAAGAGAAGAAACTGACAAGAATAATTTTAGATTCATTACAGCATTATCATATCCCAGGAGAAGTTAAAATCCCACTATAATTTTTCCCCATAGTAATAAGCAGTACCGACCATTAGTGCAACAGTGGCTCCTTGGACAACCACACGAGCTCTCATAAGTTTCTGACCCAACTGAGAATTCCCTTGCCTGAAACTGACCAAGCCTGCAGTAAGAACCCCTGCAGTTAAAAGGGCACCTGCGATAGAACATCACAGCATGAAAAGAACTCCAATAACACTAAATATGCCAGATGATAACATTATCCAGTGTGGGCCAAATTTAGAGAAGCGCTAGTCCATTATAGTGATAAATAGAACTAACTTTCAGTAAATTCAGAGAAGAAATAGAGCAGCAGCCATATAACGACACTGACAGAGAAAAGAATTGAGTTAAATGTCACTAATGTAGGCAGATTTACAGCAAGCATGAGCATTTTCCACTTAAGATTTCAGATGAGGTTTAAGGACACAGATTCTATAGGACTCCAATGGCTTTATAGACTCAGATGCTAGAGGTGGTTCTGACATGTTAATATATTCCATGGACAAAGGCTGATTCAAGATTCAACATTTGTTGGTCGCAGGCATATACATTGTAATTGAAAGACTCAAAACTCAAACCCAACAAAGGAAAACATACAAGAGCCCAGGAAGTCTAAAGCCTGAAATTTAAGAATTTGAAAAGAGAGTAAAATGCCTAAACATAGACAGGGGACAAGGGTGCTTTATAGATTCCCAAGAATGGAGGTAAGGAGAGATGCAAGATGAGCAACAATGCTTACACCAACATGGTAAAGCATAAATCAGAAAAGAAAACTAAGCCCATAAAAAAATATGGAAAATTTATTGAAAACGCAATGAGGTACAAAAATTTAAGAAGGCAAAGAATACCATAAATCTAAAAACCTACATCATGGGGGATGCTTCACATTAATGATAAAGTCTCAAATATTAATGCCAATTATGTCATTTGAAAACAGGATATTATTGCCATATTTTGTGGATTCTGTAAAATTATGCTACTCTCAATGACTAAGACAAAAAATAAAAAACTAAAATAAAATAAAATAAAATGGAAATTAACAAATTAGTGGCTTTGGTTATTGCACAGTTACATGCACTTGGACAAAGATTATGTAATCTATGATGTATATAAAATACTTAAAATGACAACAGGAAAGTGTTGAACAGAACCATTTAGTCTTTCTCCATGATCCAAGTGTGCAATGTATGACCCTTGTTTCTCCAACATTAAAAATTGTTTCTAGGAAATATAAATTAGCATTTTAAACTTTTTTAAATAGCCACTTTAATATAAATATTGAGTAAATTTCTCTCAAAAAAAAAAAACATTCCCCTGAACAAAATCTGTTCCTAACAGTAGATCAACCTGATGGTCCTTCTGTATGCACTTTGATGTTTTACATGCATATACTTAGTTTAACTGAATGATAAGAAATACTTTAATATAAATATTTAGCAAATTTCTCTCAAACAAAAACAACACTCCCCTGGAGAAAATCTATTCCTAACAGTAGATCAACCTGATGGTCTTCTGTATGGATTTTGATGTTTTACATGCATACTTAGTTTAACTGAATGACAAGAAATCCAACTAACAATTATATAGAAACTCTGCCCGGCATATCAGTCTAGAAGGACTTCACTGATACAAAATGGATTTGGGACAAGCAGTGTAAAGTACCTTTTCAAAGTAACAGAGTTATATGTTTTAAACTCATTCCACTCCAATGTATGGAGCCCGCACCTTTGCTATCTCATCTTTGCCATGTTCATTTTGTTTGAAGAACTACAACAAAATAATTGTATTTATCCAAAAGAAACTAGAAGTTTTGTCAAATATTTTCCACATGGTGAAAAATTAATTTGAAAATTCATTGCAACTCTAAGGTTCGACATGAATGTGACTTTTTAGTGATTATAGTTGTTGGGTTTGAGAGCAGGGCCACAAGCAGAATCAGGATCAGGAGCGGGAGCAGGGGATCGTGAAACTCAAGAAGATCTCCATGGTTGGGAGCTTCGTCCGTACAATGCATACATTAGGGGTGAAGATCCCCAAATGTTAAGGATCGAGATCCCAACTTTTTGGGGATCTTGATCCTGACCTTTTGGGATCTAGGATTTTATATACTCTTTAAAGTAGGTATCTCTTTGTTTATAGCCATCCAGCAATGCAAATATATAGTTGTGTGGTTAACTGGCTATAAATAAAGAAAATCATCAGTTTGGTTATCGTCTTAGTCTTTAAGATTGAGATTGAGATCCCCAACAGTGGGAACGGGGATCCCTAACAGTAGGATAGGGATCCCAAAATTTAGAAATTGAGATCCCTTTCCCAAACGCAGGAATTAAATCTCAGAGTGGGATCGCCACCTATTTGGAAGATCCCGGTAACTATATTTCTACCAGTAAAACATACTCTTGATCAGTTTAATGCCCATAAATACAGGTAGGTTGAGTGAAATTAAAAACATTTACTTGAAGCTGCATGTCCCCAACTCTTCAAATAAATGTACCAAAATGTTTTAGGATGAGGTGCTGTGGCATAACTCTTTCCTTCATATTATCACGTGCATATCTTTTTTCCCATTAAAACTTACTTCTGCTGCTACTAGTACATTTCACGGACACTCCCCAAGAGAGAGAGGTTATATGCATTTTAATCAATGAGCATGTACTATTGTGCATTCTTGAAGTCACAATTAATAAGCAAGAATGTTTCTTCAAATAGCAATCACATCATCTCACTCTAAAGCTTACTTCCCTTCCAAATCAGGGGCAGTCTTAGGTGACCCAGATTTAGATGGAATACTACCAAGGCTTATGTTTGAATCAGGAGAGCATATCCAAATCAACCTTCTTCACAGTAATACCTCTGATTATTATACCCCACATTGAGCAAAAATAACTTGTCCTTATTTGAATTACTCTTACATGCAGTCCCAGCTAACTTGCCATTAATTAAGTAGGATATCACTAAGGTCTATGCTCAAGTCAAGGGAAAAACCACAAACCAAACTTCATAGTGACCCCATTGATCACTGTGATCCACTTCTACAGGAGGCACTCATATTTATCTTACTCTCGTAGGAAGATGCATCTGAACCCAAGGGATAATTCTATTTCTCCAACCAGAGCTGATTCATTTATGGTTGAGGCTTCACTGAAATTAGTATGTCCATTACTCTCAACAAATCCAATTTCCTGTCGAGAAGTTTAATTCTTACACATTTTTCTCAAACTCAGAGCACTTTACTGCTTCATTTACAGCAATTAAGGAGATATATTCCTTAAAATGACATTTGCTTTTCTGTGTTGGCAACAGACAAGAGGAACTCAGAACCCTGGAAAACGAATTCCACCTCAGAATTAATAAAGCAACCAAAGACGAAGAGACCCATGAGATGTAGACAAATTACAAAATCAAACAGAAGCAAGACAGAAGCATCAAAGGATGCAAGGCTAGACACGTAAGCAATGACTACCTACAGAAATGAGGGTTGATTTTCAAAGGCTTTGCAACATGTTGCCATTATGAAGAAACCATAATATGTCCTTTGCCACTCTTAATTAACCTCTCCTACAGCAGAAGCATCAAAAGATATAAGGTTAGATGGGTAACCAATGAAGCCATGCCTACCAACAGAAATAAGGGATTGATTTTCAAAGGCTTTTGAACCTGTTGCCATTATAAAGAGACCATAATATGTCCATGGCCACTCTTAATTAGCCTCTCCTACCAACGTCATGATGATCTAGATTCTAGATGAGGTGTACAAGATTCCACCACATGAGCTAGATTTTTCCACCTTTAAGAGCTTGGTATGTCAACTGAAGATGGCTACACATGGACTTGGGCAAGCTCCCAAGGCTTTGATTGCCAATGCACGCACTGTATGGAAGGGATGGCTTCAAGAAGGCTCTTATGATAACATGTTCACTAAGCCCCATAAGAAGGAACAATTATTCAGTTGGTGTGTGAATATGAAACGGACATCAGAAGGGATGACCATATGATTTCTCAAAAAAGGCAAAGACCATTTGAGGATTGGACCATAGTTACCAAGACCACCATTTGTGAATGTAGTCCTGCTCAACTCATGTTTGGACAGATTAAGAGCTAAACTGCTACGAAGTTGTGACACCCATGTGCATGGAGTGTCATCCCTCAAACCCAGGATCCCTATCATAATTGAAATTCTTTTAGAGTTGAGGATACTGTGCTGGATATATATTTTACTTTTGAACCACGAGTGGCAACACTAGTTGACCTACTTTGGAAACCCAATTTTAAAAAATTACTGGTTTACCTTTTCCCTAAGCTACTTAATAAGAACTTTCATTACCATAGTGAAGAGTAAAACAATGATAAAAATATCTTATCTTCATCCTATTACTCTATGGATCTGGGAACCATAAATGCTCTGTCAAGCAATGCGACCATCTGCCATATCAAATATCTAGTTGTAATTTCATGGAAGCTTTAGAGAGGCAAGAAAGTGCGAGCAGGATCACCATGTGTTTGGCCATCAAATAATTGCTTAAGAAGTGTGAAATATATAATATTTATCTATTCATCATTTAATAAAAGAAATTAAATCTTAAACAATGCACTAATTTTTCACATCTTGGGTTTGATCTGGATTGGTTAACATCCAAATTTTACCAAAAAAGAAACAACCTTTCCAGTTTTCCATGAAACCTTTATATTACAATTGTACGATTTGATATCAAATAATATTGTACAATATCAGACTGAAGAACTGATTACCAATTCTATCATTCATTTACAGGAACTAAGAAGAGTATACCAGAATATCAACAGTGTCGATATATTCTACAAGAACATTAACTCTGTAACAAACATTGATGCTTGAAATTCTTAAGTTCTCATCCTAGGATGCATGATGCTCTTCCTTGTTCGTACTCTTTGCAAACATAAATATTCTACAAGGGCGACAATATTCATATTCACCAGATGTTGACGCTATTCCAAACTACTGATCCGAAATAATTTAATCCTACAACAAAAACTGATGTTTATAAGCTTTAAAATTCACTAAATCACCAATTGCTTGAGAATATTGAGAACATAAGCTTGTCAGTTAGTCTATACTCTATAGACTATGGACTGATTGTTTGATATGTTTTCCAACATTAAGGTAGAAATCAGTTAGTAATTCTAAGCTCAGTATCAATGAAGAATAATTTATATGCATTTCATATGATTGCATTATACTATATTGTATTCTACTGTAATTGCCTAATATATATTATTGCTATTCCAATAAGCTACTAGTTCATTGCATGACGCACATAGACTAATGGAACCCAATTCTAACTGTGGTAATCATGAGTTTTTTCTAATAAGTAACAAATTTGTCGAGAAAAATAGAGAAACAAGCAAGTAGAATAGCAAAGAAAAGGTCAATGGGGTCTCAAGGCAACAATGCAAAGACAAACTAAGAAACATATACAACACCCTCTCAACCCAATGCTTGGCTAAATTGTTCATCCTATCATCTGGCTCCCTAAGAACATTCATAAATGACAAATCATATCCGGTGCAACCATCAAAATCTATTGAAATCACCAAAGTAAATGCGCTTCATTGTGAGCCCACCGAACGACGCTAACACAATCACAATTCACGATCAACAATGACGGGTAGCCTCCACTACAATGGCACAAACTATACCCATCAGAAAAGTATAAGTCTCCTCGATTCTAGAATCACATGTCTGCATTAGATCGGAATATAACATCAAAATATTCCCATCATTGCCCATGATAGGACACTTGTAACCTACCGTACCTGGATAACCACAAGAACATCCATCATAATTAGGTTTGATTGAGCCCTTCACCTGCTTCAGCCACACCACCATGGTCCTGCTTCTAGAGAGACAGAGAATGACTAGGCCACCAATCACTCACCAAATTCGGCACAAACCCCCAGGAAGTACAAATAGATAGGAGCCCACATAATGGTTCAAAGTCCTTAATCCTCCCCCAGAGCACCCTCTCATCCAATCCCCAGCCCTTTGAATATGTGAATACTACATTCTTTTCCAAACATCACACAATATGGCAAGACTCAAAAGCTTCCAATGACTTTAAACCCCGGGGCAATGGTAAGAGCATCCAACCCCTCAGGAAAGTCTCTATCAACCCAAGCACTGCCATTCCTTCCTAAAGGATCACAACACATAGGACTAAATTGCAGTGGCATACCAGTGAATGAAAAAGTAAATGTCCCACGGACCATGACTCCTTCAGGCATGGCACGGACATATTTGGTAGCTTCCTGAAAGCCCAGCAGTTGTAAGTTTAAATGCCACTAAGAAATGTACTCCAGATAAGTTGTTCAATCGGAAGAATCTACAGTGGAACCTCTTCTTCTTGTACCAACTTTCCAATCAAGAGAGGAAAACCAGTGAAGTTAAAGTTTTAATTTGAGCCCACAATCCAACCAAATGTCTGGACAATAGGGGTTCCACAAGTCCTCGACACATCTCATATTGCAACCACAGAAGGATTTTGGGATAAAAAAAATACTTGCACCATCACATTACCAAGAACACCATTCCCCGCTACTGATAGGCACATACAGGCCCCATAGCAACTCGAAAATCAACTACACGAGCTCCCTAAGCCCTAAAGCATCAGGTTCCACACCATACCTCAGACCACTCTCACAAAGTAATCTCTCACTCAAGATCTACAACAACCCACAGCAAGCTCATGAACCTTTCAACAAGCAACCCGTTCCCACATTCCAAAATTTGTAACTCAGAGATATGGTTCTTCCACAGCAGATAAAACATAAAACAAGCTCAACCTACAATTTCATGTTTTTCTCCCACAATTTGTAATTTTCCCAGTTGGGTGCTGTATATTAGAAAAACGTGTTAATTTACCTTACATAAAAAAAGCAGAAGCTAACTTCTGAGGATTTTTACTCGCAATCATTACCAAAAAGAAAATCAAAAGACTCAAATATATTCATGGAAACTTGAATAGAAAATATGCAGAAGATTTTTGTACTATTTTATGAATTATTATTATTACACAAATTTAAAGCATTATCAGAAAAAAAAGCAGAGGGTAAAAGAGTGGGGGAATTACCGATTGGTACGAGGGGGTTTCTGACGCGCTTCTTCTGATCGCCAAACAAGTCTTCTGTTTCCAAATGGGGGATCCCAGTCTCGGCCGAAGAACCCATCTTTCAAATTTCACAGAGGTACTGCTACACCGCTACTCATTACTCTCTCTCTCTCTCCTTTTTCGTTTCCTTGGAGTCCAGTTTCTTGCTTTACCATTCGTTTCTGTGAAGAGAAGCGAAGATGGGCACCTGTGTGTTGTGTTTGAGGCCTCTCGGAAGGCCACACCTCGTCTTTTTCGAGACCTAAACCAAGTGGGATTGGTCTTAGGTCTCGGCCAAAACAGAGGAGCATGGCCATTTCTGCCTTAAACGTCAAGGGGTGGTAATGGACCCGGACCTGACCTGGGACCCGAGAGGTCGATCCAATCGGGTTTTGGGTAGGGGTCCAAATATTTGACGCGGTGGATTGGGTTTGGGTTTAGGAGTCAAATACTTATTTGGGTTCGGGTCTTATTGGGTCCACATCCGAATCCGAGTATCTTAATATGTTTTTTGGTCTTAATATATAAAATATATTTAAATATAATTAAATACATAGATATTTTAATTTTTGGACTTGGTCCAAGGTCCAAGTCTGGGTCCCACACTATATTTTCGGGTTTATATTGATGTTCGAGGAATATGTTGTAAAATACACTATTTTTAATATTTACAATCTTTTGATTTTGCATAGTCATACATCTCGATGTCGAGATCATCAATCAAAGAGTTTTCAACATTAAAACTACCTTTTTCGATAGATTTTTTAGAGGCATCCATAATTCTACATTATAAAGTTGCATCTTTATATAAACTTTTTTCCTTTTATGATAGGTGAGCTTCATCCCCGATGACATAATAATTCAGTCTCCAGGTGCGCCCACTTCACCTTAATTTGAATTAATTCACCTATATCCAATGCCTCAATTGATGGGGGGTAATTATATAAGATTGGGTTCTATTATCTACAGTTGGTCCCCCATTGTTTTGAAAATGGGATTGAAGGATCAAAGTAGTAAATTACTGATTTGGATATCACTTCCTATTTTTTTAGGGGTTTTATTAAGGGATGGTGTATAATGAGACAATTTATCTTTGATACAAGATGGTTACAATTCTTTTCAACCATGTGATGTGAAATTTAATAGCTTGGATGTGTCATAAAGTTCGAGAAAAATTCTATTAAAATTTGAGCTTGATCAATAAAACAATTACAGCCGCCCAATTTGACATCCAATGGTCAAGATTAATGTGACCACATTGTATCAAAGATAAATAGTCTTATTCTATACTTTACTCTTTATTAAAAGGTGTGGTTCGTATAAGCCAAGGCTCTAAATAATCAAAGTAAAGTGTACCTTCAAATAATGTGGAGAAATGTGGTTTCAATACTGAAAATCTTGTGATAGTCTTAAAAATCTTTATCTTTAATTATAAAATTTAAAGATTACAAAATAGTGTAGATCGAGCAAATCTATAAAAACTTGAAAATCTTGAAAATTGACTTCCAAAAATACGTTATAAGAAGCACTATTTCCAAAACTTGAAATCCAATTTTTTTTTTTCTCATGTTTATTCATCTTGATGAGGAGATGCTCAATTTGAGGATATTTGGGCATCAAAACAACACATTCTGATAAAATTTTTGAGGTGGGATCTAATTTGATTGTTTACAGCCTTCGCTCTGTATAAATTTTTTCTTTTATTAAATAAGAGAATAAAACCATGAGAATGGTGGGAACTTAGGCAGGCCTGCAAGTCTTAATGCCAATGCATCTGACTTAATGGTACATATCAGTGTTTAAAAGCCCAGCTCGGGTACCCGAACAAGGTGCTTGCCGAGTCCGAGTTGGTCGAGCCGATGCTAACTCAATCAATATTAGAAAATCAGAAAAACAAAAAGAAAGAAAAAATAGCCAAAAGATATGGAAAAATACAAATTGAAAATCATACTATAAGAGGTACAAATAAGAGAAGCATTTTAGAAAGAAAGGCGTGCCAAAATCAACCAAAAATCAATATAATTGTTAGGCCTTTATAGATCAATATGATAACAACATTTTGTGACAAATTTGAACTAATTTGATGAAAAAATTAGAGAAAAATCAAAGATTTTTTATTCGGGTTTTTTTTTAAAATAATATATATACATATGAGTAATGATCCTATGAGACCCTCCCACACCTATATGTGTAGGACCCCAAATGATCACCATTAAATTTGACACAGATATCTAGAAAAATTATCACATTGGTGTGGGATTTGACTTTTCTAGAGATATTTGTCAAATTTAATGGTAGTCCTTTGAGGTCCTATGTGGGAGGGTCTCACAAAGCCATATATATATATATATATATATATATATATAGAGAGAGAGAGAGAGAGAGAGAGAGAGAGAGAGAGAGAGAGAGAGAGAGAGTACGTACGTTACGTTTACTTTTTACTTTTTACTTTTTTACTTTTACTTTACTTTACTTACTTAACTTAATTACGTTAGTTACGTTAGTTACGTTACGT
>NW_006497417.1:851601-886346 GCF_000471905.2 Amborella trichopoda
ATATTTAATTGTTTTACGTTACTTAGTTACGGTCGCTTTACGTTAGTAGGAGAGAGAGAGAGAGTAGAGGTGCGTGTGCTTCACATTGTCAAGACGGAGTCCAACCCTTTTGTTTCCTACAATCAAAGCAACCCCTCGTACTTCAGGTTCACACAGCATTATAGGATCATCCACGGAAAACTGAATCTCATTCCCAGCAAACATTGCCAATGGTGTCAGTATCACTCTATTATCCACAAATCATGTCAGTATCACTCTATCATACACAAATCCCATCTCTTTTAGTCGCATAAAATACCTAATCCCTCGTTTATCGAACTCCCTGCAAAAAATGGAGGTCACAAACATTATTGTTCTTTAAATATCAAAACGGGTGGTGGTTTTAAGAGCATCATTGAATAAACACTAAGTTCCAAAAATAAAATATTCTCGAATTTAATGATTGATCCCAAATCATCTAATTTCACATCTAATGAATAAAAATGATTGTGACCTCGTTATACAAAACATAAATAATCGCTTTTTATTTACATTATAAACATTATTAGTGTAGTCTTCTACATCGACTCCCCCGGGTGAATTTTTTTGGTCATCGTAGACAAAAATACCCCTCAAACTAATACAAAAGGCTTCAAGTGTAAACCGGTTTGACCCTTAAAGTGCAAGACCGACCTTGGCTCCAAGAAATTTCCCCTAGGCCAAACCGCCCTTAAATTTAAATTTTGTCAGAGGTACTTTGGTCTAAAATGATTTAAAAGTTCACTTGGGGAAAATCATAACAAAGTATATAATGTGAATAAAAAAGTATCAAGGGAGTCTATGGAAAAAAATTTCACGGTAGGGATTTATATAAATTTCCTATTTTTAAAAGTTTTTTTTTTTTATTTTTTATTTTTTTTTAAAAAGAACGAACTAGCTGCAAACGGAGCGAAAAGGACTTCTCTATCCATAATAACAATAGTAACCCCCAACTTTCATATTCGATGAATGTAATTACCACAGGCCCAAGGCAAAGGCAACACAAAATACATCGTCTCTATTGTGTATGACGATGTATCCAAAACTATGGCCAACAAAATAAGATCAAACTAGGCGATTCGGCATTGCATGGACAGTATTTAAAACCTGCCACAATAATGCATATTTTAGGATAATTTCTGCAAGATGGGTTTGTTATAACAGTAAGAACAAATGAGCTCCATTTTCATGGTTGTACAAAAATGATATCAAGGTTGGGAACTGAGCAGCTTGTGACAAGAAAGTAATCATTAAATATCGGATAAAGCAACGCCCCTTTGCAACAAAAACCTGAAAGATGGGGTGCAGGTGCTTCATGTCCGGAGATCATCAGACATGGCTGCAGGTATGCAGTGGGTTGTCAAGATGTCAACTGTTGCAGCCCTGGCTGTCTTTGTCTCGAGAACGACAATCTGAAAGTTTGGCAAAATGGAATATACCATCAGTTGAATGAATGAGAAAAACAGAGACGAGAATAACAAACAATGAAAACCCATGATAAAGAAAGAAACAATGAAGAAGACTATGGGCCCGTTTCAGACAAGTATAAGTAAAGGCAGCTTTATTCATGCAAGCCGTTCTATCCGGCTTTGGTGCCAAGCTGATAACTACATCAAATTGACCCTGATTGTATGTAAAACACGGATTATTGGGGATGGGCAAACTTAAAAAAACTGCTGTGCCAATGTTCCCAATGCGGGGTTTGGTATGGCAATTTACAAACCAAATCCAACCGGTCATAATGATACCTAAGAGAGAGAGTGAGAGAGAGAGATTAAGCATAGGAGACCTACAAGGGACAAGGGATCAACAAAGTATATATATCTAACATCTACAAATAACTTCCTTTGCAGGAGTTAGGATTTGAGCGTTCCCATGGATGTGGGTGTGTGTGTGGGAGGAGGAAGGGAGGGAGGGAGGGAGGGAAAGAGAGAGAGAGAGGGAGAGCATAAAAACATTAAACATAGGAGACCTACAAGGCAAAAGGATAGATAAGGGTAAATAAGCAACATCCACAAACAAATTTGTTTGAAGCAGTTGGGATTCAACTGTTCGTGTGTATTTTGTTACACAGAGAGAGAGAGAGAGAGAGAGAGACCTGTTGGTAATCCAAGTTGAATTGCAAAAACTCGCCCTCATAGTTCTCCACAAGGTTAGCCAGGTGCTTTAGATTTTTTATCGGTTGGCCATTAAATGCGAGAACCTGGGCTTACACAAATAAAAAGAGTTGCACAAAATGATCAGTAAAAAGAGGGAAGCCAAAGCCAAAACTTTACAGAAACCAACCTGAGTGTTGACAATATCTTCGTAACCTATGTTTATGTCAGCCACAAGGACCTGCAATATTCAATTGAGGAAAAGCTTTCAAATTCAAAGTCCTAAAAGAACTTGATAAAAGAGATCCCAAAATCCGCAGAGAAAATCACAGATGCAATGTAAGAGACCTGAGAAACCACCACCAGCTGTTCATCTTCTGTTTGTGACATTGAATGCAAGAGTTTGTCCAGCAGTTTGACAGGAGAGTCATAGTCATAATCTTTTCCATACTGAAATTAATCAAACATCAAATTCAGTACAGGAAGACCCAATTGCATTAATTTTCATCTCCCTCCCTCACACTCCTCACACATGCAAACATACACATCAATGATAAATTCGTACGACATCCCAAATTGAGAAATGGCAAAGGTTCTTCCAAGACCCAAATCCAGCACAAACAAGCCATGCAAGGTCCCTTCAATGACCCAATAGTCAAACCAAATTAACGTGGAAACCATCTTGGCTAGGTCCCTTAATCAGAGGCAGTATTCACATCTCAATTCATGAACAGCTGATATTCACTAAGTTGATGCACAACCCTAGCCAAATTATGTAATCCTCAATATCAGTACCCATCCAAGCATTTTTCTTTAAACCACGCCATCCAAGCATTACATCTATAAACCCTCAACATTGTATGTTTTACCCTTGAAAAGAGAGAATGCATCAAAAGACAGTCCATTAAATCAAAAAAATCCGTACACATAAAAGTAAATCCAAACAAGTCACAGCCTCAAAGATGATCTATTTGGAGAACCTCATGGATATTCACAAGCCAACTTAAAGTCAACACTCTTGGTAGGTGCAAACACACCAAATCAAATGGTTATGAATTTCCTAACACTGGAACCCAGCAAAGCGTTGAAGAACAACTCGTCTCCAAACCTAAGAACAACGTCATAACTCCAAAATGATCTTGTCCCAATTCAGAGTTGAGAGTCCTACTCGGAATCCAGTAAAGTATTGAATAACAACAAATCTCTCACTGAAAGTTGAGAGTCGTACTCGGAATCCCAATCCAGCGATTTCGACAAGGAATCTTCACCGAACCCGTTTCTTGTGAAGTTTGGAATCTCGATTCCAACATCTATAGAATTTTGTTTCCAATATTTACTGATTCTCAATTCCGCAATTGGTAAATCTCGAGTCTACACTTGTTGAAACAATACTTGACTTGATTGTTTCCAAATCCATATTCCTGAACAACAAGTACCACGTTTTGAAGAGCAAGAAACAACGAACCAATCAAACATCGAATCTTGTGTCCACCCTCATAGAACCTTTTTTCTTTTCAATCGTTATACCACAAAATCAAATACTAATATTCTAAGTGCATATATATGTGACTTACAAATTCACTGACGTATTTATTGATTTTGATATAAGTTATTTGGAAACTAAACTAGAGACGATTATCTTCCAAAGTTCATGTGTGCTTCAAACAAAAATCTGATGAACACACTGCAGAAGTTTTGGTTCCACAGATCAACATTCCAATGCAAAAATCTAAAGTTAAGTTCTTAACACGTTTAATTCTAATGCCTTTTGCAGGTAACAATGGCAAGCATAACTTCTTTTACAGGGCCTTGGAGAATTAAAATAAGATAACTTGCCCTAGCAACAACAAAAATTGAATACTCCACACCTTCACCCTTGGCATCAAAGGCACATACCCCTTCATATGGGTCGAGACTTGAATCCAAACTGGTACGAATCTCGATTCCAATCTGGGTCGAATATCGATTCCAAAATGGTATGAATCTCAATTCAAAATTCCTAGGAATCTCAATTTCAAGGATATCGGAATCTTGATTCCAAAAGGTTGGAAACTCAATTCGATTGAGCCCAGAATATCGATTCCATCTATGTAGGGATCTCAATTCTATTTCGGTCCAATCTCAATTCCTATAAAATAATCTCATTTCCCACAATTCTACTTGTACGGACGTCGATTCCAAAAGCAAGAGTCTTCTAGCCGGCCATGATTCTGAAATTCTGATTCCTAAAACAATTCAGATTCGGAATCGTTCCAACAACTATGATCTTGTCAATGAAAAAATCCACTCACCTATCTTAAAATCCCTCGCCTAAGCACCATATGACATAGCCAGCCCTCCCTCCCCTTGAAAACAACTATGATCTTGTCAATGAAAATCAACTCACCAATCTTAAAATCCCTCGCCTAAGCACATTATGGCATAGCCAGCCCTCCCTCCTCTTGAAAAAGTCCCTTGCAAGTCTAAAAAAAAACTGAACCCCCTTTTGAGACTTACCACATAGATGTGAGAACAAAGCTTGCCTCTGGTACCCTCCCCAATCTCTCTCCAAAACATTACCAAAAAGCTCTTTCTACCTTGTGATGCCTCGGACACCAAGCACACACAGGGAGCTTTCAAAATTCTAAGGAAGCTCAACTTTACAACCTAATTGAAGACCACATCCTTCAAGTAGGCTCTCAACAATGCCCATCACAAGGGTTCAATAAGGTTAATCCCTTTTCCGGAACACCATTTCATGCTATCTAGTGGTAAATCATTTCTTCTCTCCCTTTTCAAGAGGTGCTCCACAAGGATTAAAATCTCACCTGGGTTGATGGACCACATTCCCACCATTGCGATGGATATCCATCGGACTAATGAATCCTAGGAACTCTTCTTGCAAATTGTCAACCCCATAGCCCTTCCTCTTTTCATCAAATATCTAATGACATCAAAAACTATGAAACACGTCACAACTCAAGCCATAAGCTTCTCATTAAGTACAACTCTGGTAATAACTCTTCACTTCTTCAGGATATCCCAACTCATTAACTCCAAAGCAATCCTTCAGCTAATATCTGAGGTCGAAGAGATAACAAAACTTTCCCAATACCACAGCAGTCCACTTCCCAATAGATTTAGCATCCAATATAACGATGAATGCCTTTCGCTGTCCCTTGTGATGAGAGTGGAACCCAACCACCCAAATTCCTCCCCCATAGGGTGTTCATACGTGAATAATCTAACCTATCAAGCTTCCACAAATAGATCAAGACATCATCCATCACAATCTCGTTTAATTTCAACACCCTAGTTCTAGTAAAGCTCTGAAAATTCCACCACAAAAGTTTCATCAATAATTAGATTATAAATTCCAAAAACCAGACCTTGCTGGTGTGCATCATCAATTATCCCCTCTATGTACTTTAGCTAATTGAGGACACCAGATTCTACCTTCAATTCATTAGTGCTCCTCTACATTGCAACCCCACTTCCCCATCTCATGGCTCCAACAATAGTATAATGACACGAGATGCTACAATGAATTCGTTGATGGAGATGATAAACACCCAAATAAGTCCACTTCAAAATATTTTTTTTATTAAGAACATAATGATCTCAATCTAATTCGCTTCATCTCATGTGATAACAATTATACGAGAAGATATTGGCAGCATAATACTTAACTGGAATGTAAAATGTATGCATGAGCAGGTGTATATACTGCATACATATGAGGATACATGTCACTTCACATCTCGGTATATCATCTTGCCCTCTTCTTTTAATGTCTCTTTAAGAGGCTTTCTTTTAGAGAAATTATCATTGTGGGGTTAAAACCATCTTACAAAACCATTACAAAGGTCAAATGATCTTAATTAACATTAGATGGTTTACTTTTTTATTTTCATTTCACTTAGAAACCTTATCAAAGAATATGGTAAAAAAATGCACAAACTGTACCTATACGGAGTGGGAACCGTAACAAGCAGGGCAATCTAGTAATTTGTCCCATGTTAGTGGCCCGAGTGAAATGATAGGAGTACCCTTAAGTTTGGACAAATTATTAAATGCCTCATTTGTTTAGGGTTTCCCAATTATTTAGGGGCAACACAAGCATTTTGTAACATATTTTTTGATGAGGTACCTGAGTGAAATAAAAATTAAAAAGTAAATCTTCCAATACTAATTAGGATCACTTGACCTCCTTAATGATTTTATAAAATTGTTTGACCTCTTGAATGACATTTTCCCTTTCTTTAAAGGGTTTTACAGGTTGCTCCCTCCTTGAGAGGCCATAAAAGTATTTCTTATCAAATATTTAATAATTTTTTATTGAGAATGTTATTAATCCACAATCTACATTCTATATACATTTTATATCACACCATAGTATGTTATTCCAGCTAGTATATAGAACCAAGCATCATACATAGACATGATAGATAACCCTGAAAACTTCCATTATGTTCTAAATAATACCTGAGGGTCACTTCAACATAAAATTTCTCCAGCCTCATTCAAAACAAAACTGCGTGAGATGTTCCCCAAAAGATTGGCACTCTATGATCTATCACTGGATTCAATATATTCCTAAAAGATTATCGTATCTGGCAACTAACATTGGTAAAGGTTCTCTCTGAAAGATTCTCTCTCTCTCTCTCTCTCTCTCATGGTTCACTTAAGGGAGCATATCCAACACTCCTACCAATTAGAGTAAGGTATTCAGTACAACCATCCATCATCAGTAGTTATCAACAGAAGATGGGGATGAGCATTTGAACAGCTTTTCAGCTTGTCTTGGTCATCAGCAGAACAGCTCCTCATCTCTGCCCATTAATCAGTAGGGACAGTGAATGGTGACATTGAGTACCTTACACCATACTCGTTAAGTCCTTGATATGTATGAGATGTACATGCATAATTATAGGAAAACCAGTAATGAGGGAAGATGTAGAGAACCCCTCTTGCCAGCTGTTAGATGCGACCTGTAGCATAAAGGCAACCTCAAAATTTGTGCATCTATCACAAATTTCTTGAAAAGACAGTTTAATCCACGGGCAACTCAACTCTAATCTCGCCTGCAAAATCACATTTTATGAGTTTCCCTTGACAATGAGGGGACCCCATTCTGGTAGATACAATTAAAATTGAAGGATGCAATAGTTTTCGCTAAGTAGAATGCCCATGTTGTCGCAATTCCACCCAGACTTACTCCTGCACCACATCCTTGGACAATGCTCAAGGCTCTAGGTTGAGAAGCAGGGGCAACTTTTAATTTGTTATGAGCCCGAACAATGGATTCAATAAGTTCTTGCCAACAACTGTGGCAGCTGAATAGAAACATTAAATTGAAGGCCCAAACAAAATGAACACCTAGGGAACTTTGTGCAAAGTTTCCTCCCGTGATATGAGTTGCCACCCGTTGATTGCTTATGCTACCCCAAACATCCGCCTGCATTTTCCAACTGAAATGGAAAATTACTACCGAAATCGCATTGTATGTCCATAATAGACCTAAGAAGACATGTCAGGCAGATACTTGACATGCTCCCCCTCTTCTGGCTCTATCACAAGGGAAACAAAAACCCAGATTTGCTTTATCAGGTATCAAATAGGAGCTACGAGCAACTAGTAACACCTTTCAGTAGTATAAATACAGTCACATGGATCGTAAGTACACGTGTGGTAAATGCATGAGTGTGGTGTAGCAAAAAATTCAGTGTGGAGAGCTAGAGCCTTTGCCTCGTTGGATTTGTAATGCCTGGTTGGGCCCACGAATGTCAATAGAATGAAGCTGGAATGGGATCGAAAAAGTCTACCTATACCTATCAGGCCAGGGGTTTCCTGCTAAAGAATGTCTTGGGAAGCGACACTGCTCCAACCCACAGGGGGCCATTGTCTTTCAAGAACTGTAACTGAGATCACCCATAACTCCTGAACACAGCCCATGATAAAATCAATCACTTGATGTGTTCTCTGTGTTCGGATGGATCTACATAATTGCTTTGAAAAGTGATTCGAATTTGCTCAAGCCTTTTTTTTTTTTTGAATTGTTATTCGAATTTGCTCAAGCCATAGCAACCAGATAACGGCTGTCATGCCTATCTTCCAATGGATGAGACCCTTGAGCAGCAGCAAGGGAGAGAGTCATTGTTTTAGGAGGTCCTCAGTTGATGCAGGACAAAGTTGAAACCAAAGGATTGGAGGACTAGGGAAAATATGTATGAAGGCAACTTACAATGGAGAAACAGATGTCACACTGACTCTACCTGCACTTTGCACATGATGCACCTCTTCTGAATAAAGTTACTCAAGCATTGTGGTCATTACTATAGGCATACCCATTGGCTTCATCTCAACAGAGAACAATAGCAAAAGGGCAGCCATCCAACATTGCTACAGTCAGATGGTATTTTTTTTCACCACTGTTTCTGTACACAAGGGTTACCCAAACATTCAGGTTGCTATGCAACATTGGCTCCATCATCAACTGGGGATAGAGCATATCTTTTTTAGAGTAAATTGACTATGTATTAATAAAATAAGGAAGTACAACGGATTGGTAGATACTAGATACCAAAACAGCAAGGGGCCTAAAGAAGAACCCCTAAGGGTTCAGGAGAGCTATATGGGGATAGAGCATATCCATGTGACTTTTGTGATTCCTGCTCAACTTATGGCTTCCAAAAACCACAAAAAGTATTTTAAGATCACAAACTGTGCAATGGATTTTTCTAGTCAATGATGTAAAAAGATTGAGCTCCACCAAGGTGGCCAGGGGGAGTCTGTCCAAACGCTCATCCATGCATATATATGTATAACTTTTGCATATATATAAGAAAGGGCCCAAGATCTGGGCAGGGTGGTAGTACCAAAACATGACATTGCTGGTTCCATTCCTACCTACCATATACCTATTAATATGTATGAACATTTTACAATCATTTGTAGCAGGATTGATCCTCAATGTTTGGGTTGAATATCAAGCTCTAAATCACAAAAATCTTCTAATAGCCACTCTTGGAGTTCGCAATGAATCCAACAAAAAAAAGGTTAGGTTTGATCTTCTAGAACATTTTCGATCTCAAAAAAAAATTGTAAAATGAATGTATTTTGGATTTTTTATTTTCTTTTGAAACCCTAACATCAGGTTCTTCTTTTTTCTTTGTTTTTATTTTTCTTTTTCTCTTTTGGGTTTTGGGAGTTTTTTTGTTTTTTTGGGGGGTGGGGATGGGAGTTAAAATGTCCCCCAACCGTACTACCCAAGAAAAATAAAAGAATTCTCCCCTTCATCCCCTTAAGAAGGGGAAAAAAATAAACCAAATGCCCCTTACATGAGGGAGATTTCCACCATTAGGCAAGGGGAGACCAAGGAAGGAACCTCCATTAAGGAGGCCAAGACCACCAACCTAGGCCTAGGCAGGGTGCTCTAGGGCGACCGTCTGGGAGCTAGACAGTCCATATTATTTGAACGATGTTTCCAGTAAAAACTGCAGCAACTGCAAATTCTTTCTACCTTTCTTTTTCTTGGGCTGGAACTCAAACCCAAAGACTATTTCAAGAGACAAGACTAACCATTTTAATTTTTATGGACCTCAGAAACAAGAGCAATCTGAAGAACTAACTGATCATTCTCAAAAAAAAAAAAATTTCATCGCTACATTTCCCTTCACATTTTCACCCCTCAATCATTTATTTTTTGGGAATTCAAAGGATGCTTGAGGATACTATTCAAGCAAGGTATCACCATTAATATTAGATGGTAGTTCTTCATGCTCAAGGACATCCCCCGCTACAAAATGGCTTCACATGTCAACATAAAAGATGGACAGATGTAAAAGTTGTTGATACATCACAGGGGTTTTACACGTGGTAAGAATAAGCTGGATAAAATGCCTTAATCATGAACTAATCTCTACAATATTTTCAGAGACAACAACTCACCAAGTACATGGTGAGTTCCTGGGATCTCCCAACCTAGGGGGCAATCTCGCTCTGGAATGTCTTTCCCGCGCTTCAGGAAAACGATCTTCAAGCAATATCAATTATTAATTATGGGATCATGATCCCCTCTATGAGGGATCTCCATCTTCATTGTTAAGGACAACAATCCCCACCTCAAAGTCCAAGATAACTACCAAATTGACGACTTTCTTTATTTCACAAGCAATGCAACTATACTTTTAATATGCTTGTATTACTTACCGGCTATAAATAAAGAGATCCATAAAATAAATAATATATATAGTTTTACACTATATATACTCTTTAAGGTTGGGAGCAAGATCCGCCAAAAGGTTGGAATTGAGATCCCATGAGATCAGGATCTTTTGCGATCAAGATACAACACCCCAGACCATAGAGATCTTCTAGCCTCTCACAATCCCCCAATCCCAATTCTGATCCCATTCCCGGTCCAGCTTTTGATCCCAACAGCTATGATGTACTATCATATCAAAATCAGATTAAATCCAGCACCCATCCATTTTTATGGAACTGCCGATGCCCAGTGGAAAGATCACCATTCTATATAGATAAATATTCCACTGAACTCCTCAAATGAACTTGATAAGCCTAATCTCGGTCTGTTTAACAACTAGATGAAGCATTATTATCCACTGAAACATAAATTGATAACTGGAAAAAACTTACTCACATTGACCACTAAATAGAATAAAAAGGCTAGTTAAATTATTGACCAAGGCATTTAAATCCAAAGACTTGAAATATGCATCCTTACCCTCGTACAAAACTGGAAACACTACCAATATGGTCCATAGGACACAAACCATAGTAATCGCAACAAAAAGATCATTTCTATATAAAGCAAAATCCTCCAGACAAGGAAACAAAACTTCACAAACGGCTAATGCTTCAGATGATCCCTTTGTATTTTTCGTGAAGAAATGAAGACTAATCATTTGAGCTCAAATAATAACCATTCTCAAGGCTACCATAATTTATGGAACTCAAAGAGCATGCTGCCATTCCGAAACAAGATACCTTTAAGCTGCATTAAACTGGCATAAGAACCCTTTAGTGATGTATCACAAAGAACAAGTGAAAAAACAATTAGATATAGTTTTCAACATACAGATCCAAGACCCATACATAAGTACATTTGATTTAAGTTCTTCTATTAGGTCCTTTGATCAGGAAGCATTTTATAACAGTTATATTCTCCAGTAATTAACAAATATCTGGAGAAATTAAACCCATCAAGATTAGACTACAGTAGTCTTGAAAAGCCTACCTCAGATCGAAGATACGGTACTGATATAGCTGAGAAAACAAATCCAGCAATGATGTAATATGATGGTGGCTTCCCTTTGATGTGTGCTGGGACAAGACGTTTATGTGTTGCAAGTTCTACTTTATATTCAAGGATCTTTGCATTGCGGAGAATCTTTATTTTGGCAGTCTCTCCAGTATATTTCTGAGAGACAAGGTAACTAAAGCCAATCCGTTCCCCATGCCTGAAAGGAACTAGAGAACCACAGAGAACACAGCAAAAGTTAACAGAAGCACCCAAAGAAATCTGCAGGTAGAACTGAAATATTGTAGCTATTTTGACAATTAAAAGGGAACCAGATGCATATAATAGTATAAATTGGACACATTTATCTCATGGAAAGAAGTTGCATTCCAAAGAGAAAATAAGAATTTACATCTGATCTTTTGAATGAATTTAAGGTCAAGATGATAAGGTTATTTTTAGGAATGCAAATCTCATGACCATTACAAACTCCAAGGCGCCTGGCATGCCCATGTGCCGTCATCTTGGCAGGAATTCCTTCAAAATTGGGAACCCACGGTTTTTTAAGATTTTTCCATACCCATGTTCCCTGAAGCGACACTTTGTTCCACTCCTTTTTTCCTGAACTTTCATTGCCTCGGTTGAACATGTTTAAAAACGCCGTCTGCCCAAGCCGTGCTGACTCGGGAGGCAACGTTTTTAAAGAACTCATAGTTAAATATATGTCATGCCGAAGTGAGAGGGTTAAAACATCAAAGTTAGTAGGCCAGTTTCTTTTCTCGATAAATTTAAAAGTTGTAATCAACACCATGACACACCTTGAAACAGGTCTTATAACATCTCAGACCCAAATGTTGCCCTATGGTCCATAAAACAAACAGAATCCTGACAATTATGCTGTCTACAGGAACTAAATGAAAACCTATGAATGACTAGACCATTGAGTAAAAGCAGATCAAACTACTGAAATCACACAACCTAGAGACGAGCCCAAAAAATACATCGGAGTGTAGAAACTTAAAGAACTCCCTATCCTCCAATCTGACATACATGCCTACCTCTAAACTCTTGGTTCAGATTTTGATACCTCAATTTGACACAGCTTCTACATTGTCAGTGATTTCTATTCAAGAAAAAAAAAATTCTTTTTTTGAAACGTTAACATTGTATTACTGAGCCAGTAATGGTTACAAAATTGGGAATACCGAGAGCCCCCAGATGGGTAGCTCTTGGCAAAATATTCGACAGAGAGCCATATACAAAAAAGGCTTATAATAGTCGCCCATTTACAATGATTTACAGTGGGTAGCCAAAAAAATAAAACCAAAAACCAGGGAAGACACTTTCGAAGCTACTAAGAGAGCCTGTGGTCCGTGACAAAAAAGGAGCAGGACCCAACATTATCTTCTTCTTGCACTCTAGCTCCCTCCTTCACCATGAGATCTGCGAACTCGTTAGACGCCCGCCATATATGCCTCCAAGAGCGTCCATATCCCTGCAAATGTGAAAGATTTCATTAAAAATGGTGGTCAGTTGCCATGGGGGGATCTTCCCACTTGCCCAAGAGATTGTATTGTGGGAGTCTCCTTCCACAATGAGGCGTGCTCCCCAAGACTGGTTGAACTTTTTCAGCCCTAGTAGCAGAGCCATAACCTCTGCATATTGGGAGTCACCACTACCGAGACATTCGGAGTATGTTAAGAGGACTTTCCGGTGGCGGTCTCTAAAAACTCCTCCCGCGCCAGCCGGGCCAAGATTCCCAATTGAACTACCATCAAAGTTTAACTTAATGCAGCCCGCAAGTGGGGGCTGCAAGTTGTTGTGTCTTATAGCCTTTCTCAGTTGCTGGTAAAGAATGTTCCCCCATTGACTATGGAAGAAGTTCTTTGGAATGCCCGCAAATGGAGACCAAGGTATTGATCCTGTGAAAGAGAGCTAGGTTGGTAGTTTTATACCTTGAAAAACTTTGTTATTCCTTTCAACCCATATAGTCCATATGGTAGCCGCTACAATAGCTTTCCACAGAGTTTAACCAGCTTTTGGCCAATGGGAGTCCAAGTTGTAAGAGATGAGGGCTCTGAGCGAGGATGGCGTGACCCACTGGTTACCGAACAGTTGTATTACCATACCCCACAGACCATATGCGACCTTGCAAAGAAGGAAGAGGAGAGGGTTAGATTCCTCCTCAGAAAGACATAAGGCGCATCTATTGGGGATGGGGATCCCCCTTTTTTGGAGTTGGTCCACCGTGAGGACTCTGTTGGATGCAGCAATCCAGTTAAAGGTTTGCACCTTGGGAGGGGCAATGGTCACCCACACTTTTGCCAAGACTGATGGCGGGTTGGCAGGAAGGGTAGGGGCCTGACAAAGGCTCTTATAGAAAGAGGCAACTGTGAAAAGACCAGTAGGAGTACACATCCACACCATAGAATCAGTCCCATTTAAGGGAATGAAACTTGAATGTAGCGCGCAGCTGAGAGAATGTGAAAGTGCAAGGCTTCCTCATCAGTGAGGTGCCTTTGGAAAACAAGGTTCCAGATTCTGCGGCCCCCTATTAGCATCATTTACTCAGCAACGGTGGAGTGTTTGTTAGTGGCTAGAGAGAACAGGGTTGGGAAATATCATATGAACAGCAGCAAGAAAACATTAGTTTGCTCAAACACAACCTCACAATAACCCCTTAGCAACCAAGCTACGTTGAATCATGATTTTGGCAAGTTAGCCAGCCAAGCTATGTTAGGGAATGACGAGATAATTTGGCATATTCAGTAAGGGACAAAATATATAATAAAGCATACAGATACAGATATAAATGATATGTGTGACCAAGGATGTTTCAAAATTTTGAATTCAACAATTAATGTTCCAAGAATGTTGAAACTACTCATTCTTTGAGAACAAAGCCATTGAACTAGTTATATTCAATTGTATTCTATGATTAAACTTTGAAAAAGAATTTACTAACATGCTCATTGGAATCCATGTAGGTTTGAATGGAAGGCATGCATTATGATCAGCCAACAACAAAATACATAACAGAGCGACCATTATCAATAGACCAAAAACTATATCCATTTTCTAGTGATTGCATGTTATTTTTTGAATCTACTGATTGCATGAACAAGGCCGCTTGAAGGGCTTTACAACCTCTAGAAATGAACCCATCGGCCGCGTGCCAACGATACAATCATTATTTGTGAGGTTCGCCCAAACAGCTCGCCAACCTCAGGTTGTTTAAGACCACAATGCATGGTATTAAGCTTGGAGATGAAGCTGTGCAAGGATTGAGTGTAACAGTAGAAAGACTGCCCTCAAAATGTTTAGGATAGGCCTATTCTTATGCATTGGTATTGCCCAGAAAGCACCTTTGGGATACCATCATAGGGAAGTTTGATCGAAGGCTGGCCTGATGCAAAGGCAGATTCTTATCCCTAGAGGGAAGGGTCACCTTAAATCCACCCTATCAAGCATTCTTATATTCTAGATGTCCCTCCTTGTGCTGGCATCAGTGGTATCCAAAATAGAGAGTGGTATGAGGAACTTTCTGCAGGCAAGGGCCAATGGTGAACACAAATTCCACCTGATTGTCCCGGGTCGTGTGTGTTGATCCAAAAAACCTAGAGGCCTCAGCATAAGAAGGCTAAGAGAAAATAATCTGGCTTTGTTGGGAAAGTGGTAGACGAGATTTGCAAGCAATAAGGGCCAGCTGCAGAGGTAGGTAATTGTAGCAAAATACAACATTGAAATTGGGGGATGGTCCCGAAAGCGCCCACCCCACAGAGCATCAGGTGAATGGAAAGCATAGCCAAGTGGAGACAAACGTTCAAGGAGGTGAATAGATTCAGAGTGGAAAGTGGGGAGCTTGTTAGATTTTGGAAAGACCTATGGGTGGGCGACCTGGTTCAGGATACACACAGGCCTGTTCTTCTCTCAATAGAAGTCAATGAAGAAGCTACCATTGCAGAAGTAGCTAAAAATAGGCAAGGAAGTCTTATTTGGTCCCCCCACCTTTAGAAGGACACTAATCAAAGGGGAAAGCTCACAACTAATTGCCCTTCTAAGCTTTCTTCAAGACTTCTTCTTCCGGCAGACTGGCCTTGATAGACTGATATAAGCCCCAGAGCCTTCAGGTAAATTCACAGTAGCCTCTTTCTACTCGAGCCTACCGTCCTACCAAACTCCCAAGACCATCTTCAACAACATTTGGGTCTCCCCAGTCCCTCACAAGGTACAGGCTCTTGGCTGGATCTTGGCATCAGGAGAACTAAAAGGATACCAACTTTAAAAAAGACACATTCAATTGCCAAATAGGTGTATCATGTGTTTGCACCAACAAGGAACACATGACCACCTTTCTTGCATTGCGAAGTAGCATCCCAGTTGCGGTCCACCTTACTCCAATTCTTTGAGTGGGAAAGGGTCACCCCGCAGTCCACCCCACAACTCCTACCGGCATTTCTAGTGCACCAACTACCCAAGATAGGCCCCCTACTTTGGATGGCCTCAATCATGGCCACCAAGTGGGGCATCTGGAAAGAGGAATGACCACATTTTCTTGGGTGAGATATACCGGTCCCATTATAACACTCTCTCTACTTTCTCTATCCCTCTCATCTCTCCTAATACTTTTGTAATGCAGTGTATTGGACCTTAACAAAGTAAAGTAGGGCTACATGCCACATTTTGTATAGAGCTCCTAATTTTGTGGGTACCCGAAAAGGGTCACTTTTTCTTGTATGCATATTATCATAATCATCATCATCAACTTTTTTTTCTTGTACAAATATACTATAAATATAGTCAAACACTTCTTGAAAAAAAAAAATTTATTTTGATATTAACATGATTATATGATTAATTGTTTTTTGTTTAGCTATGTAATTCATAGCCATTCATATTTTCAAATATATTTTTATATTTCTTCCAAATGACTTTACGAAAATTTTCTACATTTTTAAGTTTTTCCCCTTAAATACTCTTTTTTTTCTTTTTTTTCTATTTTTCTTTTCTTACTTTTTTTTTACTTTTGACCAGTATGACCAGCAAACAGATCCGGTTTGACTGGTCCAATCAAACTAGTACAATACTGTCACAGGTTTGAACTCAGTCCGGTCTTAACAACGTTGATATACATTCATATATGTGAGTTGCTTTCCTCAAAACTGAGGCGCCTGCCTAGGCAGATAACCTGGCCACCAAGGCGTCAACTACATACATACATACAAACATATATAAATACATACATATACATGCAAAAATTTTTTGAAGATGGTGATATATATATATATATATATGGAAGATACTACAAAACACCTGTAGGTGAAAAGGAACAGCGATTTCACCTACCCTCATCACCATCCAAACTTCATCGCACGGTCACAGTTGTCTGGTAGCATTTCAAATTTCATTTTTTTTTAACTAATTGAAATGATCTGAAATTTGGTGCGTATGTACATCTTAGTAAGGCGCACCAAATAAAAATATGAAAAAAATAATTTGTAAAATATAAATTGGCCTAAATACCCTTATATTTATAGGGGTATTTTGGCCAATTTACATTTTACGAATTATTTTTTCATATTTTTATTAGGTGCGCCTCACTAAGATATACACATGCTCCAAATTTAGATCATTCTGATTTTTAGAAAAGAAACGAAAAATGAAACACTACCGGACAACTGTGACAATGCGATGAACTTTGGATGGTGATGAGGGTAGGCGAAATCACTGTTCATTTTCGCCTATAGGCGTTGTATATATATATATAAGTGTAGTACAGCAAACTCCAGAACTAATCATCAATGCAACGTGATGACCACATATTTGAAACTTTGAATACCTCTTCTCAAGCAAGTGCATCAGCTTCTACATTAGACTATATCCATGAGTAGCCAAATGCCAGCACTAGTTTCCTAATATGGTCCCAAATATCTTTAAAAAAGAGGTGTAACTGCCAAGACAATCCTCCCCCTTACTTAGGTAATAACAGTAGTGGAATCCCCTCTATGAGAATCTCATTCACTCTTCCAACTTGTATCTTCACATCAAACTACAATGAGCAGGGACCAGGTCTCCGCCTCATCTAAAGCACAATTGTGTTGAGGCCCAAATTAGGTCCTTAGTATCTTCTGCCAGGGTTCCTTAGGTAAGCACCCCCATTAGCAGGTCCAGGATTATCCCTGGAGCTCCCATAAAAGGTCAACTTCAACAAACCGTTTGGGGGAGTGCTCCACTTCATCGACCTACACCCTTTCAGCAATTTAGCTCTAACAATTTCCTTTCATTAAGTTTCAAAATCTGTCACAATATAGAGAATAAAAAAAAAATTCTGGAGTAAGTATTTAAAATGGGTGGGATTAAGTTAAAGAGGAGGGAACAAATCAAGAGAGGTTTGTGGAGTCTGGAAATTTCATCTTCTTTAATTTTAATGACTGAAGGTCCCCCATTTGGAGGCAAAGGAGTTACTGCAAGGATCAACAGAACCCACATGCCCTTCGACCTACGAATTGTCCATTACTTAATTTGATAGTTGCCACTGAGGTTGGGCGCTGCAAACCTCAACAATTCGACATTGTAAACAGCCCCAATATATGATCAGATAGTCTTCCAAGAAAGGGTGATTTCCCCAGGATGGAAGATACTTTGACAGGATGAAATCAACGATTCTCCCATGTAAACTGCCCAAATGATCAGATAGCTTTGATGAGAGGGTGAATTCAATTGTTGGATGAAATCTTGGATACATACAAAATAAAATGGGTACATATACAAGCACGCACAAGGTAACTGTTTGGGAATAGTATAACTGTTTCGCAGATAATTTAGTCTCTAATCCATAAGAGGAAAACACAGTGCGGCCAAATAAAAAGAAAACTGATTAGCATTACTACCCACATTTTGGGTGACAATAAAAAAACTGGGCGAATGTATGTGGCCAAACTACCCTCCTAATAGTTTTCAATTTTCATTTTCAAACAAGACCTACAAAAAAAAGGTCGGTTAGGGCACTTCTTTTTCTTTTTTTTTTAAATGGTACTTCCCAAATACATCCTTTTTAAACCCAAGATGAAACTTTTACTCGTGATTAGAAATCTTGACTCCATGAAGCATGACGCCATAATTGTTCAGTTCTCTTTCTATTATTTTAGAAGCAAAAGAAGGAAAAGATAACGACACTTCCAACTCCGTCAAAAATTAGACAAGGCCTATATGGAAATTTACCTACTCCATCACATCCCTAACACATTGGAATGTTCCAATAATATAAATAAGCATAAAGAAAGAGAGAGCTGAAAGATACAATAAAACTCATTACAATATCATATACATGAGTTGAAGTATGCTTGCAGGTGTGTATAACTATGAAGCTTAGAAGTGATACATCACATCAAGCCATTCACATAAATATGAATAGAGAAAGACATAACATAAACTTATTACAATTTCATGTGTGTGCCACTAACATACATATGCATATAAAGAAAGAGTAGAAAGATACATCAAACAACATTAGCAAATGTCATAAACATAAATCGGTGTGCAGTGATATATCATACTTCCAAGTTATAGCCAGCAGGTTAGCCACAATATCAAAATAACGTCCAATAATGAAAATACAGTCTTAGATAGGAACCAACAACTCTTAGGAAGAATCATGAAGTCTGGGGAACATACCGGTGCCATCATTAGCAATGTCGATGTCATCGAAGCTAAGGATTATATCTGATTGTTTCAAAAACTTAAATGCTGGAGCTGTGGGCTCTACTCTTCTGATACGAACCCCCTTTTGATTAGAAGTCATACCCATGGCTTTCCGCAAATCAGGATTTTCCATCTTCTGCCACTCAACCCCAAGTACAGGAAATCCTGCCATCAAACAACAACAGACACATAATGACCGAATTACAAGATGATAATGAGGATTCAATATTTAACTGTATGGAAAACTTTTACATGTACCTAATTTTACCAATGATCTAAAAAAATGGAACAGAGAATGACAAGAAAAATTGGAAATAAGAATGCAAATTCAATTAACAACCAAGAAACATAAGGTCTTATCATATATATGAGATGCACATGAGCATACCTGTATAATCCCCTGACTGTTCATAGTCTTTGATGAAATGCATGATGACAGGAGTCGGAATGACATACCCAATATTCTCCACATCTTCATGCTTAAGAGACTGAAATGCAATACCAACGCATTGGCCTTTATCATTAAAAGCAGGTCCACCAGAATTTCCCGAGTTTATAGCTGCATCAATCTGTAAAAGAAGTTTAAAAAAAGTAATAAGAACATGTCACCAAATCATCTTGCAGCACCATAAGCAGCAAGATAAAATAGAAACAAGTACTGTTTTGAGACTAAACAGATATAGTACATGATAAATAACATTGGGAAGAATGCTTGAACAAAGCAAATATGGTAATAAAGAACCAAAACAAGTGAAATCAAAGTGTTTGACCTGTAGACCTAAAAGCTCCGTGGACCCATGGACATAAGATAAGATCTCCATACGTGATACAACACCACTTGTCACAGAAATTGTGTCGCCACCTATTGGATAACCAACGACAGTAACAGCATCTTGCAAAGCAGGTAAAGATCCAAATTCCACAGGAGATACTCCTTGCCAAAACTCATCATCATTAACTGTCAGCATTGCTGCAACAGAAAAAAAGCATACATGTACTGAGAGATTTTCCACATTCAATGTCTAAATTCCAATTTTGCTTAAGCATTTCTGAATAACCTTTTTATAACCCCTCATGGAGAATGCAAAGAATAAAGTAATCGTACATTAATAAAATCAAATACCTAGTACTTGTTCTATTACAAACATTTTTTATGGTTGAGGATCACATCAAATGTACACATATAGCTACAAAAGGCGCAGAAATATGAAATATATACTATACACTAAACAGTTTCCAAAAAACAAATATGAAATATATATACTAGACACTAACATGGAGATCAGGCAGGGAGAAAAAATAGGGATAAGAGGAGTTGAGAAAGGAGGGAAAAGAAAAAAGTTGGGAGGGAGGAGAGAATGCAAACAGAAAAGGCAACTCGTCAACTACTTCCCTACACCCACACAAACAAAAGAATCTGCTTCTGAACGACCTTACAACTATAGCTCCTTGACTTGAAGGGGGAATTCCAAAATTCCCCATCCTCCAAAAGTACATAGAGACAATCACTATTAGCCAACCAATGACATTGTCAATCTCTCCCACACATCAGGGAAACTAAGAGTAATTGAGAAAGATTCCCAAGTCCCGTGAAAGGAGCTCTGGCCAGCCATCAGTGAGTTTTGAATGTCTAAAAGAATTGGAAAACACCAAAGACCCGCCATCCCAGAATGGCCTGTAGAAATTGTGCAAACCCTGACGATCTATCGTTATTACTAGCAAACATTATGGAACATGGAATTTATGAAAAGAAAATCATGAATCTATAACCAGACGTGTCAAAACTAGGTAAAAAATAAATATTATTCCATGTTAAAGCATCTAGGAAAGACATTCTAGAAAAATCATCAACATGTCAGCCTAAACATCAAATTCAGTGACACAAATAATTTGACCGGGTACAAATACTAACGTGCTCTACCAATGTAAAGCATCTTGGCAACGGCAAAGTGTCTAGGTTCAAATATTTCAATGGTGAAGTATGTATATGTAGGCAAGACATTCTACAAGAAGATTTAACAACAGCTCAATCAAAACATCCAATTCAGTGATTCAAATAATGTGAACTGGTAGAAATATGAATAAAGAATGCTAATGTAACTGAAAAGTGCCCTTCATCAACAAGAAAGAGCTAACTACTCAAATTCTCCAACAATTAGCAAATGCTTTGCTAGGAACATCTAAATCAAAAACTGAATATAAATGAAGATTAATTTTTACCAAGCAAAGAAGCAATTTTTTGTTTTGGAGTCAGTAATAAAGCTGAAACGTTAGAGCATCTATATAGCGATGACCAAGCTTAAGCAGGCGAGCTTAAAACAATGTAAGCTTGAGGATTCTTCAGGCAACTCCAACTTCGACAATAAAGACCCATAGCATCCATATCAATGATTCAAATTACACAAACTAGGCACTAACTAATACATGTATAGGTTTTTTGGGTAAAAAAAAATACGTAAACAAGACCCATAAACACATAGCAACCAAATTTAAATAAAATGTACTCTGATTCTTGAAACAAAGGAAACAAACCAAAAACACAAAAAACACAAAGCTAAAAGAAATGCACTATTCTACACAAAGCTAAATAAAGTGCTCCATTCCGCAGAAAGCCAAATGAAATGCTTTATTCTTACCAATGTCGCACTCAGTTCCAATTGCTAAAACAGTGGCCAAGTACTTTGTATCTGACCCTCTCTTCTTTAGCTTAACCTGGGTATAATGCTCAACTGAGTGAGCGTTTGTCAAAACCCTACGTCCACTAACAATGAACCCGCTACTACTAGAACTGTACTGCCTCTTTCTTTGCCATGGCAAAGAGAAATTGGGCTCAGTGTGAACGCAAAAAACCTTTACTACAGCATCCATGGAGGGAAGTACCTTCCCTAAACACTCTTTCTTTATGTCAGTTGGTGGGGGCGAAAACCTAGCATTGTTTTCAGGAATTCTCAAGCTCCTTCTTTGTGGCGAAACCAAAACCAGATCAAGCGCTCCATGTTCTCTCTCTAAAGGAGTGTCTCTCTTGGTGGCATCTCTCAAATGACCAACCCCATTGCTCTGAACTGCAACAGGGGGCAACTTCTTCGGTCTCCCCCTTTTCCGAGCAGTTGGCGCACTTTGATTGATAACCTCAACATCCATGATTGAGAAAACTGGATCCATTGAAGCGCCAGAATCGCCTGGTATTTGAGAATTAGAGGATGCACCATTCTTGTCTTTCTTACTTTTTCTTCCTCGTTTTCTAGGTGTTTCTTCCATTCTAGCGAATAAAAGGGAACTGAGAAATAGAGTTTCTTTCTCTAGGTTTTATGCAATGCCAGCCAAAACTCAGATGCCACAGAAGAATACTCCGAAGAGCCTAGTAAAGTACTCCGCCATTGAAATGGATCAAGGAGGTTCCATTTTTACCAGATGAAGATCAAAGAAGAGAAGTGTTTGATCCAAAAACCCTAATACAAATGCAGGGTTTTTTTTGCTGTCTTAAGAGGATGGGATACGACGGAAATAGACGAATGTATTGATCTGCTGCCACAAAGAAATCTATATATTGGTCTGCCGCCACAAAGAAATCTAGCGGCGCCCAAATAGGACAGCGAAGATTTGAGTATAGGGTTTGATTATATCATAGTATTTTCCCGCCGGATCATATTGCATACATACTCTCTCGGTCATAAGACTCGCTCGGGAGAATTTTTCAATCTGAAATTTCGGACGACCTAGGTATCATGGGTGATTATTTTCAAACGATCAAATTTAATATTGAATTTTCTAACAATCAGATCTTACCGTCAAAAAAATTGAATGATATATATTTTGAGGTATTATTTTTGTTAAATTGAAATTTGGATATTCTTTTAAGGGGTGGCAATGGGTCGGGCCCTGCTGGACCCAAACCCGGACACAGACCCAACCTTTCATATCCCAGAGATAGACCCGAGGTCGTGTCTTAGTTGGTGGCAATGGACCAGTTGGGTTCCTAGTTGGGTCCATTGCCACCAGCTGAGACACGTGGGTTATGATTATGAGTTTTTTTTTTTTTTGACCACTATATACTCATATTATTGGCAATATTTAAAGGAAAATTGTTTCATGTGGGCTGGACTTTTCTATATATGCTTTCCAAAAAGTGTAAAGCATCCATTTTAAAGATGGATACTTACTAACAGTCCAAATGTTTTCGTACTAGAATTATTATTTCTAACTGTCCAAAATCTAAAAACAATGGAAACTAACGGTCTAAATGTTTTCTTACTACTTATTTATTTATTTATTCAAATTCATGATCCCCATGGTAGAGATTACATGCCCTTAAAAATTAAGTCAAGAAATCCATCTCAAAAATAGATTTATTAATAGGCTTGCATTTCTACATATGCGGGATTGGCCGCATAGAAATCAGGTCCATATTTTAAATATTGTTCAACATTTAGGAATCGAAAATTGTTTCATGCGGGTTGGACGGCATTCCTACATATGTCATCCAAAAAGTGTAAAGCATCCATCTTAAAGATGGATGCAAGTGGGTGCTCCATCTATACACAATGGAAACTAACGGTCCAAATGTTTTCTTGCTAAAATTATTATTTTTAGTTTTTTAAATTTAGTTATTTTTTCATATTCATGATCTCCATGTTAGAGATTGCATGTCCTCAAAAATTAAGACTTAATATCCATCGCAAAAATATATATATATTACGAAGCCCGCATTTCTACATATGCGAGCTTGGCTGCATAGAAACTAGGTCTTTAAGGAATACCCACATGGAAAATTGTTTTATGCGGGCTGGACCGCATTTCTACAATATGCAGTCCAGATGTATAAAGCATCCATCTTAAAGATGGATGCAAATAGGTGGTCCATTTAAAACCAAGTATAACTAACGGTCGAAATGTTTTTTTAATATAATTATTATCTCTAGTTTTCCAAAAAAAATCATATTCATGATTTCTATGTTAGATATTATCTATTATCTAAAAATTATGATCCATTTATGTTTAAAAAATATATTTATTGCCAAGTCTGCATTTCTACAATATGCAGGCTCGCTGCATAAAAAACGTGTCCTACCCATATATAACCACATTCGTTACTAATTTACGTAAGGAAAAAGTTTATATAGAGCCAAGGCTCTAAACAATCAAATTTGACCTTACCTCAAAAATTTCACTAGAAGAGGTTCTTTTAATGCTCAAATATCTTCAAATTTATCATCTCGACATCAAGATGTATGTGCATGAGAAAAAAAAAAAATGGATTGCAAGTTTTAGAAATAGTGTATTTTGATACGCATTTTTTGACCGTCAATTTTCAAGTTTTCATAGATCTGTCGATCTACACTATTTTTTAAGCTTTAAACTTTATAAAGAAATACAAAAATATATTTTAAGGCTATCGCAAGGATTTCCAATATTTAAACTACATTTCTCGATACTATTTGAAGGTAGGCTATAATTTGATTGTTTAGAGCCTAGGCTATATACAAACCATAAGTTATCATAATAAATGGATATTATTAATAAACAAACTTATTGACAACATTTATGAATACCTGCATACACCAATACTATTTGGCTCCGAGTCAAGTCCAGCCAGACCCAACCTAGACCCGAAAAGTACCCGACCTTTTGAGTCCATAATTGAAACCCATAGTTATTCAGGTCCAGGTCCAAAATTTAGACGCATTTCTAGGTTCAAGGTCGGGTCTACTCCGTCGGGTCCCGATTTTGGTCGGCTCCATTATCACCCCTATATGGAACAATTGAAAGCCACCCATCCCCTTCTCTCTCTATATATGTGAAACTCGTTACATGGTAGTTGAAGAGAGTACGAAATGAAAGTTCGCCTCTCCCATGCACAAACACACTCTCTCTCTCTCCAAAGAAACCATCCCACGTGTAAAAGGCACCTCACAAAAAAAATATAAAATCTTGGTTGAGAGTTATGGCATATTATGTTGTTTGAATTTGGTTGGGTGAAATGGGAGTAAAGAATGTTATAATTTGCAAAATTGAAAGCTTAAATTTTTTTTATTTTCGGGAACGCTATCTCAAGACGATATTTACTCACCTTCGATGTAATATTTGATGTGCATAAGAAAGGCAATTCGTCATCGGGATACAAAAAACAAAGAGATCTTTTACAATGTTCCTAAACTCTATGCACCCGAGCTTGGAACCTACGCAATAGACACCAGTGTCTTAAATCTACATTTCTTGATACTATTTAAAGGTAGGTTGTAATTTGATTGTTTAGAGCCTAGGCTATATACAAACTACACTTTATCATATTAAATGGATAATCCTAATAAACAAACCTATTGGCAACATTTATGAATACCAATATACACCAATACTATTCGAGTCCGGGTCAACTCCAGCCAGACCCAACCTAGACCCGAAAAGTACCCGACCTTTTGAGTCCAAAATTTAAACCCATAATTATTCGAGTCCATGTCCAAAATTTAAACCTACTTCTAGACCCGAGGTTGGATCTACTCGTAGGGTCCCGGGTTTGGTCTGCTCCATTGCCACCCCTATGGAACAAAATCCACCCATCCCCTTCTCTCTCTATATATGTGAAACTCGTTACATGGTAGTTGAAGAGAATAGGAAATGAAAGTTCCTCTCTCCCTTGCACAAACTCCCTCTCTCTTCAAGGAAACCATCCCACGCGTAAAAGGCACCTTACAAAAAAAAAATATAAAATCTTGGTTGAGAGTTATGGCATAATATGTTGTTGGAATTTGGTTGGGTGAAATGAGAGTAAAAAATGGTACAATTTGTAAAATTGAAAGCTTGAACTCTTCTTGTTTTTTGGCAAGCATGAGCACTATCTCAAGACGATATTTGCTCACCTTCGACGTAATATTTGATGTACATAAGAAGACAATTCGTCATCGGGATATATAAAATAGAGATGTATTTTACAATGTTCCTAAACGCTATACACCCGAGCTTGGAATTCACACAATAGATACCACAGTCTTGATAGTTTAGAGAGAGGAAGACATAAAATCGAGTTGAGAGAGAGAGTTAGCCAACTAGTTTGCTTGGTAGAATTGCAAAGAATAATGCCTTGTTAAGAGGCTCACAAGTTATTCTATGTATCTCAAATTGTACGGGTAGGATAGCCCTTGTAATAGAGCACCAAGAAGTTGCCCATTTAGTGTTGTGATGGTTACATGCACCACCCAAGGCTAAAAGACCGTTGGATGTCCCACACGCATCTAGATAACCATTGGATCCCTTTATGAGCCGGGCAACGAGCCTGATCCACACACGTGCTCGGGCGAGGGGCGCCTCATGCGTCGATGGCGAGTATACAAAATGTGCCATCAAATGCCCTCGCATATGCATGTGTATGTCGCACGGCTTCACGTGCTTCGCACATGCACCTTCTCTCTCTCTTATACTAAGAGTGTATTGTATGTGAATATGTGCTCTTAAATATAACTCAACAAATTCTCTCCTCTTTAATGTGGGACCCCAACCCACATATTTCTCTCTCTACAAAAGCATCTTAGGAAAGAACAATAGGGCAATCTTTCTATGCTTCCCCTACAACATAAAACTTATATGCTTCTCCTTATCAAACCGTCCATTCTGAATGGATGGCTAAGATTGCCCCAATCACAATGTTATGTCTCTACACTATTTTTATTTTTAATTGTTTTTCTATAAACCAATTTGAAATCAAATTTTGTACGTCAAATTTTCTATTAAACTCGCACTAGTGAAAAATATAAAAAACATATACCCCTGAAAGATTTAAGGGGTATTTTGATCACTATATTTTATTTAAAAATAATTTTTAATATTTTTTATAGGTGCCCCCAATGAGAAGATGGCACGTACAAAATTTCATATTCATACAATTTGTATAAAAAAAGACTAAAAAAAAAATACTTTGAGACGTCGGATCTAAGATCAAACAGTGAGTGGCTCTTTTGATCAAAATTGGACGGCTGGATGGTAGGGGAAGTATAGATATTATATGATGTAGGGGAAGTATAGAAACTTTTTCCAAAACAATAAAATCAAAATTGTTGTTTTGAAACACACTTAACCATTTTTCAAATAAAAAATACTAACACATGAGAAGAAACAAAGCAAAGATATTTTGCTCTTTTTCTCTCTAAAGGTAGATTCTCACCCTACACGTGTGAGAGGAATATAATCCCTAATTTCAGCTTTCAGTTTTAAAACTTTAGATCGCATATAAGAAATCAAGAGATAATATAAAGAAAGCACCCTTTTCAGACACTGTTAACAAGTTGACCCTCTTTAAAGGTTGAATCTCACCCACACGTATATGGAAAATATTACTACAATTAAGCCCCTTGTTTCAACCTTCTTGGGTTCCTGAGGTGCTCACACGAACCACTGTGAACCCTGTAAGTAGTTTTAGAAAAGAAAAAGATAAAGATTGTAAAATTATTGGCTTTTTCTAAGAGAAAGTGTTTTGTGAGTCAGCGGATTAACTAGGTTGCACAATCACAAACATCCACCTTTAAGATGACCATCCACAACTAAATATTCTTATCCAATGGATAGGAAAATATTTTAATAAAAATCTTTTAAATTTTTTTTTTTTATATTCATCATCATCATGGATCGCTACAAATTTGGTTCCAAGATCAATACAATTAATGGGTGTTCAAGGGAGCCCGCATGAAAATAGTATGTGTCGGGGAGGTCCTTTTACAAAAGACACGTGAGGGGTAAGACTACCAAAGAGTGGATCAAAGTTAGCATCATTAAATGTGAAAATATAAAAGTTGTCCTTAGGTTCGTTTTATAATATTATTATAAATTTTGGGCTTCGTTTAGGAGAATATGGAAAAGGAAGTAGGGGGATACCATTTATATATGCCAAAAGCGACGCTGATCTTGCGGGAGGATATTGTCTATTTGCTCTGTAGGGTAAATCTTAAGCTAAAAATACTTTTAGGAACCCCAAACTTTGGAAATGTGACCTTTTGAGCATAATAGAGATCAACCTATAAAGAAAAGGTTATTCAAATTGCATGTTATATGTGCTTGAAAAAATAACATCCTCACAAGATTAAGGTATTAAAGAACGGACAACTCATAGTCTATTTGATTTTTTTGTTTGGAAATAGTCATCGGGCTATTATTAGTTAGAACTCAAAACCTCAAAACATCCTCACAAGATTAAGGTATTAAAGAATTGATAACTCAAAGTCTATTTTATTTTTTTGTTTGAAAATAGTCATTTAGTTATTATTAGTTAAATCCCAAAACCTCAAATAAGAAAATCTCCCAGACCATCTTCTTTATCCAAGGGAATTAATATGTTCCTACAGGAGCACGTTGTATGCCCTTTTAATATATTAGGCACTTTTTTAAAGGGTAAGACTTAATATTAAATGCAGTCATAAGGTTCACCATTTACACTGCTGACACTTCATCATGGGCTATCATCTAAAGTTAATTAACTCTAGATAATATTAATTTTGTTAGCTATTGGTATGTATACTTTATAGTATATAATATTACTTAGTTATTAAGTGCTAGTTTGGTAAGACTTAATATTAAATGCAGTCATAAGGTTCACCATTTACACTGCTGACACTTCATCATGGGCTATTATCTAAAGTTAATTAATTCTAGATAATATTAGTTGTGTTAGCTATTGGTACGTATACTCTATAGTATATAATATTATTTCGTTATTTAGTGTTAGTTTGGATGTACTCAAAATTAGAATATTTTTTTATTGCAATTCAAAAAATCTTGTGAAACCGACTTTGAATCATTTGGATAATCGCATGATTTTGCTAGATTTTTAGATTGAAAGAAAAAATATTGTCGTGTCAAGGCAAAAGTTATCGTTCAAAAAAATTCAAAAGTTAGACTTGAAATTTTTTCTGATGAAAGTGCAGCCTTCTCTCACCCCGTGAGAACCCTACACCTAGCGTTCTCACTATTTACCCACGACCCAACTCTCTTGCTCTCTCTCATTGCAAACAAAAAACCCAACTCTCTCTTGCACCCTGCAACCCAACTCTCTCTCTCTCTCTATCTCTCTAAGAAGCTCCTAAAAAGCTCCTCTGGTGTTGCTAAGGGTTTAGTGGCACCAAGCATATGTATCGACTTGAATCCATGATTCATTAAGGGTCTCAATCTTTTGATGGGCCTCTTCAATGGTTCTTCTGGTTCAACCTCCATATCTCCTTCTGTTAATAACCATAGTCCACATTTCTTCACAACTCGAAGCCATGAAAGCAGAAACCTTAGTTTTTCAGCCAAGAAAAAAAGTATTTTGCAAAGAAGCCCAATGTTCATAAAAAATAACACAAACCCCAAATTTGCAGAGACGGACAAGTTATCACAAAAAACCCTAGGGTTCATCAGAATCAATGGAAACCCACCTATATTTAGAGCGAGTGTAAGCTTAATACACTAAACCAAAATGTGCAAAGAGAGAAAAGGGATCATGAGATATGAGAGGGGAGGAGGGAGAGACCATTTGGTGAGGCGAGAGATTTGTGACAAAGTAATACAAATCCATAGTGGGGGCTAAAATAAAATACTCGTGTAACACCCAAATGACTTTATATGAATAAAAAAAAGGCTTTGTATTCTTTTCAATTGGCATTTGAAAAACTTGCAATTTTTATGAATAACAAATTCCTTTTATTTGACATCCAAACTAGCCCTTAACTCTTTTTTTTGTGATTTTAAGCTATTTTAGCTAGTTTTGGCCAAAACAAAAAAAATGTGACTTTTAGCGATTACTTTGAATACCGTAAAAACAACTTTTCAAAAATCTAGATTCATATATAAAATTGCCTATAACTATATTTAAGATAATTTTATGATGGACACCATCAAATAGAGCAGCTTTTATGGGGGACCATGGAATCACTTCTTTGAAAGATGCGACTTCTAAAACAAAGCCTTCTAAGAGTTGAACATGCTATAGATATCAGAGAGAGTTGCCTTGTGACTAGAGATATAAGAGAGAGAGAGTCGAACATGCCAGAGATATAGGAGAGAGTTACCTTGTGACTAAAGATATGAGAGAGAGAGAGAGGAGAGAGATGATGAGAAAAAGTTTAGTTAATAAAGATAATGGAAAGAGAAAGGAGTGAGCACCTCCCCTATCACAAGAGATATTTAGAGAGAAAAATAGTTTTCATATAGATATTGGAGAGGGAATCAATAAAAACCAATTTGATAACTTGATGTTTTGATGTCTGGAATCAATAAAAACCATATTTGATAACTTGTATGGAATTATTGGTAGCCTACAAAACTGTGTTCGATTGAAATTGGGAATTTGAAAACTTAAGAGAGCTGGAAATGAGCCGGTTCTAACCACTCATTAAAGATTTCATCATGGATAATGATCTTTGTTCTCAGTGACCGAGATTTTATCATTGAGCATCCACATTATGTAAAATAGAATGTATGGTTCAGATTGCGGAATATAAAAAGTAAAAAGGTTATCTTGTATTAAATTCTGTGTAATTTACTCACTAATTTATTTGGGTTCCAAATAAATTTTTGTACCATAGTCTATCCATAATTAGTACAAGTTATTTTTATTTTAAAAATAGTGTAATTGAAATATTTAATCCTTATTTTATTTTCGAAAGGTAGCCCAAATACATGTTGTACTATAGTCTATCCATTCTATTTTGTACTTGGCAAGCCCTAAAGCTTTGTTCTTCCTTTCATGAAGGAATAGATTAAAACACAACTCCACTAAAAAAAAATGACTTGTGGTTCACATTATTCCCATGATGTACAGATTATTTGTTCAGGGTGAAAGTAGGCATGGTGGTAGTCGTTTTGGCAAATCCCTATCAAGCTGGGAAGTGGATGACGGTCGCCTCGCCACCAGACATGATCCGCTATAAGTGATAGTGGTGGGATGACATATAAAACCAAAATATACTAACAAAAAATAATCATAATACATGATTACCATAGCCATATAGCCACCCACGTTGACATAATCACACGAGATCTATATAAATTGTAATCCACCATTGGTAAGTCCTTCAACCATTAACCTAGATATAAAATTAAAAAAAAAAAACATTAACCCATTGCAATATCCATATAAAACTAAAAGAGAAAAACCCATTAAGGGGAGAACCTCGTGGAGTACAAATGTGATACGACTTGATAGGCCAAAAGAAAGCACCCAAAACATAAAGTGCGTGGTTTGCATTCGGTTGCAACTTTAAACAATTAAATTAAGGCGCACTTTCAAATTTTATTTTTTATATTTAATTATAAAATTTTGAACTTTACAAATTATTAAAATCAAATAGATCTATAAACATATGAAAATGTTGAAAATAGACGGTATAGATAATGTGTTGCAAGATGAACTATTTCTAAGACTCAAAACAATTTTTTTTGTTTTTCATATTCATGCGTCTCGATGTCGCGATGATCAATTAGAGGATTTTTCAACATTAAAATAACCTTTTCCCCATGAATTTTTGAGGTACATCGTTAATTCGACCTTTTAAGGTTACAACTTTACATAAACTTTTTCCAAACATAAATATAGCTGTTTAATGATTCACACGATTTGCATAGTCACATCACATTTGCATTGCAAATGTGTCTCGCAAAAATAATTGCACTGCAATTTTTTGATGATAAATAACCATGTAGAATGCACTAAATGTATTTAAAAAGCAAATCAAGAAAAGTTCACGAGTTATAGCAAAATAATGCAATAAAAGTATTATAGACACCCCAATCTCGACTGACCATGTAGAATGCACTAAATGTATTTAAAAAACAAATCAAGAAAAGTTCGCAAGTTATAGGTAAATAATGCAATAGAAGTATTATAGACACCCCAATCTCGACTGAAAGAACCATAGGAAACGAAATAACTCCAGGACATCCATCATGAGCCCTAAACCAAGAGCCAGTACCTTTGAAAGGAATTTATGATAAAGCACAGTGTATGTATTTTTTTAAAAATTATTTACCCTTACATCGGCAAGATCAAAAAATTATTTACCCTTACACCGGTAAGATCACTTACAATGTCCAATTATAATCAAACCACTCTTGAAATAAATAAAATAAAAATAAATCGGTTATCAATTACTACTCTCTTCAAATACAATTCTTTATTCAAGTAAGAAAACTATACTTTGTTGTATGGGAAGAGAAGTGAAAATTTTTTAAAAAGAAACTTGTCAGAGATTATCTCAACCGGGCTTAGTACACCCCACGTCAAGTCTTTAAAGAGAGATCTACTAGCAAAAGATTCCACCCACTTGCCACCCATGAATAAAACACCACCTAGGCTTAGGCATGCCACCCAAAGAAAAACAACACCCAAAACAACTTGGAGAGAGAGAGACAAAATTGAGGCGTGCTATCCAAGGCCCTTTCCAAAGAGCGCTAAATTTTGGATAGGGAGAGAAAATGGTTAAAGAAAGAGAATAGAATATATATCTCATAGGGAGACCTCATTTTATAGATTTTTTATCCAATAGATTTTGCCTCAACAACCATCGATCTAAAGAGACTTGTGAGATGACATATTTGAGTCATCCATCTCTTTGATCCACCATCAAGATTCAAATAGATGAGTTATCCTTATCCTCCATTTCCTAAATCTATTTCTATCAAATAGAGAAAGCTTATATTTTAATATATCAAATCCTTAATTATTTGATCAATCAATTACTAAATATCTCAAATATTCAACCTTATCACATAAGTTGGCTATACCTAAAAAAATAAGCCAACCAACAGGATAAACATTATTCCGAAGAATGTTACGTGAATGGGCGAGGGTGTGCCACCCTTTTGGTAGACACATGTGGGCCCTACCTAATCCACATCTTTTTAAATTTTGGGCCCATATTTTATGGAGGCTCCAAATATTTTTAAAAAATATTTTATTTCATAATTAGAATTTTTAAATCTTATATTTTATTTAAAACATTGAAAAATTATTTTCTCTCTAATTTATAAATTCAAATGACAAAAATAAAATATCATAAGATTCACAAAAATTCAAATAAACATTCTAAAAATCACATAACATGAAATTAATTAAAATTAATTAATTTTGATGGGAATCGGATTCGTTAGATCTAGGAAATTATTAATATATAGGAGCATTCCACCTTCAATTGCGAATCATGTTCTGCCGAGCTTTCTTAAACTGATCCAGCAGTTCTCATGACCCACAATCCACTGCGGGGGCTCATGATTGGACCACCAAAGTCTGCTAATAGACTAGGGGACGCAATATCAGTTTATGAATTTCAGGTTCTCCCCTAGAGACAAAAAAATCATGGTCCATGTCTCTAAAAGGCTATTCATCACACGCAAAGGTCACACAGTTCCTTGGCTCTCATCTGGGCATACTCCGACCTCATCAAGGGATAACCCACTAAACTCTTGTAGGTAGATCCCTATACTCAGATCTCTTGGGTTTTTTCAAACCTCGGCTGCTCTAGCTCATCGAGCTTAGTCAGAATATCAGCAAATAACATTTGCCTAGTATGGTCTACAAATGACCACACTTCCACTGAATTTACGTTCCACTATATAAAATGCTCATACAAGCTCTCTTAAAGCCTTTAAAGGACACATAAACCCAACAGTAACTAGTACTCTTGAACCCCTACTCTTAAATTAAGTAAGAAGCCCTAAACAATTAGAAATTACCGTACAAAAGTTTGGAATCCAGATGGATCTTCATAGTGCTTCATAAATGTGGGGAATGTGGTCGTAATCAAAACAGTAACTTGTCACCCAAATTTTTAGAGTTGACTGATCAAATAAGCTCTCGGTGTCTAATCTGCTAGAATTGCCAGAACTCATCAGAAATGACTAACAAGAGCTTCATACTAAGGGTCTGTTTGGGTACATGGATTTTAAGGCATGGATTCCTAATATCTTGGATATTGTCAAAATCTACCATTTGGATTGTTTAATGACTAGGATACTTAAAATCAGGAAAATCAAAATCATGAAAATTAGACCTACTTTTCTATTATTTCATTTCCACACCAAAACTTGTTTTTATGCATATCCAAGGCCATTGGCTCCCTCGACCCCAAACATAGCGATCATTTGGTAGGTATAAAAATTTTAGATAAAGAAAATACCTAAATTTTTTAAAGAGAGAAACTATCTCAAAAATTTTAGTGAGAAAAATTATCTCAAATTTTAACTTTTCGAGAGATAAAGTATGTTAAAATTTTAGAGAGAGAGAAACTATGTTAAAATTTGAGAGTGAGAAAGTACCAAATTTTTTAGAGAGATGAGCTATCTCAAAATTTTAGAGAGAGAACCTATCTCAAAATTTCAGAGAGAGAACCAATCTCCAATTTAACATTTAGAGAGAGAAAGTATGTTACAATTTTAGAGAGAGAAAGTATGTTAAAATTTTAGAGAGAGAAAGTACCAATTTTTTTAGAGAGATAAACTATCTCAAAATTTTAGAGAGAGAAACTATCTCAAATTTTAAGATTTAGAGAGAAACTATCATATTTTAGAGAGAGAAAGTACATACAAATTTTAGAGAGAGAAACTATCTCAATTTTTTAGAGAGAAACTATTTTAAAAATTTTAGAGAGAGAAACAATTTCATATTTTAATTTTTAAAGAGATAAACTATACCAAATTGTAGAGAGAGTACCTAAAAAGTTTTAGATAGAAACTAT
>NW_006497417.1:898748-916126 GCF_000471905.2 Amborella trichopoda
GGGAAAATAGTTTAAGAAAAGGAGGATAATGGTTCAAGCACCTTCCATAATGTTGATGGCCCATCTATGGAATAGATGGCTCAAATCTTTCATCCCACAAGTCACCTTCATCAACGGTCTAGATTCAATCTCATGAAAGAGGCAAACTATGGAAAAACCCTAAGAAACCCTAAACTTAAATATTCACTATAAGTAAGGGTGCTCTCCCCCCAATCTCTACACAACCTCTCTCTCTCTCTCTCCTCTAACCTATTTCTCACCTCTCTCTCTCCTCCATATTTCTCTCTCTAATTTTCTCTCTCCAAAACCTTAGGTAGTATTCTCTCTCATCTCTAAACCTAAGTTAATTTTAAGTGTTGAAAAATTAGAGGGGGCCTAAGTTAATTTTAAGGGTTAAGGCTTAATAGAGATTTTAAGGGGTGGTTACCTAGTTTGGCCAAAATTAGCTATCTCGGTTCGAGATTAAAGCTAGACCACAGATCCTGTGCCATTGGATATAGTGACTCGGTTTGGGGTGTAAAAAGCCCGGTTGAGATAATCTTCGTCATCTTTTCTTTTATTTGTTTGTTCTTTTATTTTATATTATCAAGCACAATATTAGGTTGTATGAATGACATCTAGTAGTTGAGATTTATTTTATTGATGTGTTATGTATTTTTGGAATTTCTATTTTTTGTAATAAGACCATCTGTGAGTGATCTTATTGCCAAAATTATAAGGGGTGATTATTATTTAAAAAAAAAAAAAATTGTATTTCCCCGACAAAAGATCACATAGGTCTTTTTCAAATAAAAATTACTGATATGACGGATTGGTATCTTGAGGTGCATATGGGTTTGAGAACCCTAGATTCACCCAAATTTAGTGAATTATTTTAATTTATTATTTATTTTCTTTGCTACATGCCAATTTGACTTGGGATCAAAGTATCAAGATTGGATTGGCCACCAAACTAATGAGGGATGTGATTCAGTCAAAATTGATCTGACTGCTGGTCGAATCAGTCGGACTTGATTTTCAAAAAATTAGCAAAACTAAAAATAGTAGCTAGTATAAAATGCATTAAAAACTCTTATCCAACTTTATTTAACCTGTCAAAGCCAGCCACCTTAAACTTGACCGATTCTTACCTAACTTGATTAATATCTTGGAAGTATAATCAATTTGAAGATGCTACAATTCACTCATATATGTATATTTTGAAGCTACACAACATCATGGACTGTAGCATGACTTTAGCGTAAAAAATGAGTCAAAGAATGAGCTTCAAGTAAATTTTGATGAAATTCTTTAATATCTAATTTTCTTCTTAAATTTAATTTAATAGTTTTTCGTTTATTTGTAAAAACTGAAAATGGTTAATTTGTAAGCAAGGTATGCAAACATGTGTATTTGACATTGGGTCAGGAAAAAAGGCCCATGGAACTTAAGGCTCCTTATTGTTTGGTTGGTAGCTTGATAAATAAAATTTACAAAGGTTAAGTAGACATAGCGAACACACATTACCAATCCTAAGGGCAAACTCCATTGATATACAACATCATGTACTTAGCTAAGCATCACATTTTCACAGGTTTTACATTGTAAAATAATAAATTAAAGTTCAACTTTGGATAGAAACTATATTAACACCTCTCAAAATATTTGGAAAAATTACATAAACCTCCATACCTTGAATTTTCTGGACTAGACTTCCCTGAAATTGTTTTATTCACACTAAACATGATTTTCTTTTGTATTAATCCCCACGATTAATTTTTTAGGTCATTTTGGATTAAAATACCCATCCCAGTCAAACACAAATTTTTTTATGTTTATGACTAGTGCGACCCATGGTGGGCCTGACCGACCTCAGCGCCATGAACCTTCCCCAAGGTCGAACTGGTCTTGAATTTAATTTTTTTTTGTGTTTGACAAAGGGACAATTTTCATCCACAAGTGACCTAAAAATTCACCAGCGGGATGAATGCAGATAAAAAGAGTGATAAGGTTTATGGTGTGAATAAAAAAGTATCTGAAGGTTTTATATGTAATAAATTCACGGTAGTGGCATTTATGTAATTTTCCAACTCATTCTTATCATTAAACAAACAAACATATCGAATCCATTCCATAAATGCTCATCAGATAAAGTTATGACTTTCTATACAGGTTTTCTAAACAAAGTCGGTGCCTATTATCCAAGGCTATATGGATTAACAGCGTGGGCAAGCAGTACTCCGCGCACTTTGGCAAATATCATTTAGGGGTGGCAACGGGTCGGGTTGGGTGACCTGGACACTGATCGAGTCCTGAATTCACCGGATTTGGACCTGATCGTATTTTATCCAAAAATTAAAATATATATTTTTATATTTAAATGTATTTCATATATTCAGACATGAAAAATATCACTGGACCTGGACCCAACCGGACCCGAACCAGGACCCAAAAAGTATTCGACCCAGAACTGACCAGGTCTAATTTTTGGACCCATAAGTGGACCCGGATGGGGTCGACTCCACGGTCCTTGGTCGGGTCCGGTTCCATTGCCACCCCTAATATCATACTCGCATGGATTTAACGTTTGAAAATATCAAATTAAAGGAAAATAGAGAGTATAAAATATAGTCAAACCTCTCAAAATAATTTGAGTCGAATGGAATAACCTCACATGTCTAACATAAATCCTTTCCCCCATATTGATTCTCATGAGTCATATACAAAAATGATGATTTCTCAAGACTTCGTAAGTGAATCAAGACCATGTGGAATCGGTTGTGAGAGGGGAGGTTACAATATTTTCCAAAATCACAAAAAAGTTGATCGGTCAATACAAAATCTTCAATGTGAGAGAGAAAGAGATAGGAGTGGCAATGGACCTGGACCCCACCCGGGACCCGAGTGGTAGACCCGATCCGGGCTTCGGCATGAGTCCAAAAATTGGACCCGACAGGTCGGGTCTGGGTCCATATATTGGACCTAAACATTATTTGGTTCAGGTCGGGGTCTGATCGGGTCCAAGTCCTATATAAAATATATTTAAATATAATTAATTATATAAATATTTTAATTTTTGAGTCGGTTCGATCAGGTCTTGGTCTGGGACTGTAAAGAAATTTGTGGCACAAAATGCACGGAATTTTCATTGATCTCTCTTAAATAGAAGTACAATTCTCATCATAAGATTATGTGAAAAAAGGCACATAAAATGCACATAGAAGTAAAATTCACATCACAAAATGCACGACCTTTTCATTGGTAGTTCATGTGAAGTGACATTGAGGTAAGGAAAGATGTGTTCATGGAAAGTAACATCTTAGATAAGGAAAACTGTTTCTATTCGACCAGTCCGCATATTGTGGAAATGTGGGTTTAGCAATCAATATATATTTTAAATATAATTTGATTTTAACTTTTAGAGAATATATAATATCTAACATGGAGATCATGAATATGAATTTTTTCTTTTGAAAACTAAAAAGAATTATTATATTAAAAAAACATTTGGACTGTTAGTTACAATTGTTTTTAAATGGACCACCTGTTTGCATCCATCTTTAAGATGGTTGCTTTATACCTCTGGACCACATATTGTAGAAATGCAGTCCATCCCACATGAAATAATTTTCTTATATTTTGATGAAGAGGACCATCTAGGAAATAATAGAATTATTAGGGTTTTTATTTTCAGTTGATAATTTTTGAGCTTGTATAAGCAGATTTAGTTTTCATTTTATTTATTTATTTTTCTTCTGAGGTAAAAGATTTAGATGAAGATTAGATGCAAAAGGATAATATTATGTTAGATGTCTTTCCTAATTTTGTTGAATTGGAAAGATTTAAGATGAAGTTCTTAGATTTTGATATATGATATAAGAAGATTAGAAATATTTAAGTGTTTTCTCCTTTCAATCACTCCATGCATATTTCGCCTGTGATCTTTGGCAGTGATGAGATCTCCTTGTCTTGTATTCAAGCATGCGTAATCTATGAACTATTGAATTTTATTTTCCATGTCACAATTAGATTCTTCTAGCTCCTATTATCTATTTTCAGTTTCTTTTAACAACATAATTTTCTTGATCGTGTTAACATTCTAAAATCATGAATAAATTTTAATCTCGGGATTTTCTACTATAAGACCATACACTTTTAATCTTGGGATTTTATAACTCCTATTAAATGTCAGATGTGAGACTAGGCAACTTGAAGTGTGCCATATAGTTCAAAATTTTTGTTTTGGATTTTGTGTCAAGTCAGTGACACATCTCTTGCCACTTGATTTTATATCTAATGATAGATAACGGTTATGACTCCCAATATATAAAATAAATCGTATTGTTAGATATGTTTCTATCTCTATATTGGGGTTTTCTAGGGTACTTCTAAATATAGAGTATGTCCTTAATAGACACAACATTCATTAGGCACTCATTAATATAAATTTTTTTGATCAAAGGCATTTCTGGTCATTAAGAAGCATAATATAGATTTTTTATAAGAAACTAGTAACTTTATTTACTGTTTAAAAAATAATTAATATTCAATGTGGGTATGTCCTATCTCATGTGGATGATGTCATTATCTACAATAGTTAATGAATATTTTTTTTTTCTCTATCAAGAATTTTTACTTTATTTTTAATTAATTACCTAAATACCCTTAGATAAAAAAGTTACTATATTGTATGATAAGGATATAAAGTGTCAAAAATACCGAATGCATTAAAGAAATACTTTCATGTGTAGAAGTACCCTAACAAAACCTTTTGTTGCTCCTTTTTTAAGTTCAATTCGGAGGTTCTAAGAGTAGCATTTCACTCGTTAGAAATAGGTTAACCAACTTGACCCAAAATATCTTTTAATTCTCAGTCAATTTCTTCCTCTTTTGGCTCTCCAAGACTAGTGTACATAACTCGATATTCCCCGGGTCGAAACACCCCCTAACTGTATATGTCTGGATCAGTTGGATCGGTAATCAAACCACTGGAAATCCGACAATAAATAATAAGTATTTCTCATAAAAAAATAAAATAAAATAAAATAAAAATTGGTGGATTGAAGCAATTTCATGGTCTATAAATCCAATTCATCCATCCATCAATCTTTGGGTTGAACCTAGTGATTCTTATTTGAACCAGCTATTTTTGAGCCATTACATTTTATATGAATCCTACATACATTACATACACCTTTTAAAACAACTTAAACCATAAATTCTATTCAAAGAGTTTTAACAAACTCGGTTCAGAACTTTGCCCTGAGCGATGTAACTTCGGGAAGTCCGATAGACTCGCTCAAGTAGTGTACAAGCCCAAAAAGGGCTTGAAATTCCAAAAAACGAAAAAGAAAAGCTTAAAATAAAAATATCAATTAAAAGCTAAAGAAGAAATAAATAACATTAAAATGTACAAAAATAGAAAACTATATACAGAATAGGGATTATGGAAAGATTTGATTTACAACTTGAAACAATTCAAAAAATATTAAAAATAGAAAAATAAAAAAATAGAGCTAAATAATAAAATTTGACAAATCATAATAAAAGCATAAACATTGTATAGAAACATATTCTGTCATTATTAATTAGTGATTTAGTTTAATGGTTTTTAAATAACCCAATTTTGCTTGAAGAACTCACATCAAACAGGGCTAAGTTTACTAACACATTTCAAACCAACTTTTTAGTAATAGAGCATTCCTAACATTTCAACTTTACTGACTGCGTGAAGGATTTTTTAATAAACATCTTATTACAAACCTGAAAGAGGTATTTCAAACCAGTGAAAATGGGAAGGATGATCCAACTTGGTCATCCAAAAACTTGGGCTGGATTGTGCACCTCTTGGTGCTTTAGTTAAAAATATGGAGTAATAATTTTTTTTTAAAAAGATATTGTTTGAATTAGGGTGTGTTTGATAACTAAAAGTTGGAACTTCCTGGGAGGTGGAAGATTTGTCTCCATAAAAGCTGGAACCTCCTAAGAGGTGGAACAGGTAAATAATGTGTTTGATAAGCTACTTGGAATTTTTTAGCCTAAGAACCTAAGCTATTTGGAATATTTCGGAAGTCTGGGGTGCTTTCTCCATTCTCACTATTTGCACTTTTTGACAAAATAGAATTTTAATATCTAGGTATTTGAAATTTGAATAAAGACATTGTTGGCATCTCATTTATTGGGATTATATATTTTTCTAATATTTATGCTTTTGTGTCTGTTTGATTATCTACCCGTATTGCATAATGCCATTTCGTCTCTATGCTAAAATGAAAAAACCTGACCATGTGTCTTGGCTTTTCTACATACTTAGGATTCTTTTTGTCATGCCTCATTCAGTAGAAGGTATTATCTCTAAGATGTCTTTTAAGCCATTTGCTGGTAGGTGGAAAGGTCTTATGAAAGATTTCTAAAGGGGTTATCTTTTGAGAAATATAGAAGGAGATGAATAGAAGAACCTTCCATGGAAGTTCATTGTCTTTGAAAAGCTCATAGCCAAAATTAAGCTATCCATTGGAATATGACTATTAGTGACTAATGAGGGTTGGGGTATTCCAATTGTGGATGTTTTATCTAATCTTCACAATATGTTTTTCTTTGGTATTTCTAGTTCCAGACTGAAGAGCTTTTGGTTGGCACCTGACTTTAGGAGTGTTAAGCTAAATTTTGATGGAAGTTCTTTTGGAAATCCAGGTAGGGTTGGCATTGGTGGTGTTGTACGTGACTCCATGGACTGTGTTATTCTCTCCTTTGGTGGCCCGATGGGGGAAAAAATAGCAAATTTTGCTGAATTGAGTGTTTTGTTGTGTGGGTTGAAAATTTTGTTTGAGAGGAGCATTACAGGTAATGTCTGGATTGAAGGAGACTATTTGAATGTGACAAAATGGTACAAATTAGAAAAAGAAGGTTATGTGGGAATTGCGATCTTTGTGGTCGCAAATAATGGATTTAGCTGAACCTTCTATTTCGTTCAATCATGTCTATCGGGAAGCAAACTCTATTACCGATTTTTTGGTTGAAGGAGGTGCATCGTTACCTTTGCTGTTGATTTGTGACGTAATTTCTTTCACTTAGTCATCAATAAATACTTTTGAACATTTGTCAAAAAAAAAAAAAAAAAAGCAAAACTTGACAAACAATGAGCACAGATTGACCCTCTTGCGATTCTCGTTCGGGACTATGATAATGATGAACTAGGACAAGAGAAGAGAGGGTAATATCGGTGTCAATGGAGGGCTCGATGTGCATAATTGACATCATCTTTCTTCGGTGGATGCAGAATTTGTAGTGCCTCTGAATGTCGTTGTTGAAGATGGGGGACCACTGCTGCTTCTACCTGGTCCTGATGGTGAGTTTCCAGCGGAAAATAAAAGTGACGCTTTGGACGAAGAGGACTCTGATATGTTGGGGGACATGGGTCTGTCTTTCGATGTTCCGATTGGAACAGTTTAGCAGAGAGATTGAATCATCGAAGGCTGAGAAAACCGGTACGCATGCTCAAGATGGTGCATGGAATGCTAAACGTCTCACACTCCAATGGCCTCAGATAAGGATGACAACATGATGATAGGTTCTCGAAACTGCCATGGTCCTAACAGGTCTGTCATGATGATAGGTTCTCGAAACTGCCATGGTCCTAGCAGGTCTGTCGTGTCGCCACATACTTGTTAGGTCCGTGGCGGGGGCAGAAAGGAAATACAAAAACGAAAGAAAGATGAAACACAAGTGTGAGTGTATGTAATGGGAGATTTTGGTATTCCGAAGTATGAAAAGCTTTATGATATACTTTTGATAATTTCTCAAACAATAAATAAAAAACAAATGAACCCAACAACCGGATGATAGAGTATGGAACACATCTATACATCCACTTTGCTACCATAAAACATCATAGAGAAAGAAAGGGGCTGGCAATCTGTCGGGCGGGCCGGCGCTATTCGCCCAGTACTAAAAAGTAGTGCTTGGGCTACACAGGCTTGAGGGTCGGGATATGGCTATGCTAGTTAGGCCTGGTTCGGCTTTTTTTTTCTATTATTATTATCATTAATTTTTTCAACATTTATTTTTTGGCATGGTTCAGGCTTGGCCCAGTGGGGTCGGTCGTCTCGGGGCAATGGCCAGGATGTTGCCACCATTAAGAGAGAGAGATGATAGATGCACCGAACAACCAAATCGGAGACACATTGAATGACCTTTAGAGAGATGATGATGCATCGAACAACCAATTCGAAATGACCTTTAGACACATTAAGGGATTGACCTTCCCAACAAAAAAAAGCCCCACCATTCCCAACAGACACCTCCCTACATTAACTACAACCTAACCTGTGAAAACATTTGAAATAACAAATATGCTATCGTAATCAAAATTACATACCTCACTGAATACAAGGTCATCAAACTTTTAATGGGTGATCCAGATTTAATGCAAAAGATGGACCTCATCAATTAATCCATGATTAGAAAGAAAGCCTGAAAAATGAAAGATCATTTATGCCCTAAATGACGAGTTCATTCATTGAAATAACTATCTGGGGATTGCTCTAAATCATGATTTCATGCATTGAAATCACTAGATGGGGATTGAAAACTGATGTCACAAAATGGCCTCTTTGGGGGAAAAAATGGACTAAACTCTGAATTTAACTGGTAAAATTCATGGAATCGAACCAAAAATTGCTGGCTGAAGTTTTTGGTATCATCCAAAAGTAATAAATTCACCATACTTCAGCGTTGGTGGTTGAATTATATCTTAAATGAGTACAGTGGGCTTCATTGAAGAGCTATTTATAGGTGGTCTCGCACCTTGTTCCATAGGAAGACAGAGGAAGAAGAAGAAGAGTAGTGAGAGTCGTAGTAGTAGCCAAGACAAGAAGAAAGGGAGGCATGGCAGGTAGCTTACCATTGGAGGTGGCTCTGAAATCTCCGGCCGACAAGTTTTGGGCAGCCATCAGAGATTCGACCGAGCTCTTCCCAAAGATCTTCCCTGACCAGTACAAGAGCATCAAGGTAGTCGAAGGCGATGGCAAGAGTGTCGGCTCCATTAGGGTCATAGACTATGCTGAAGGTGATGGAGGCTTATCTCTCTGTTATGCTTTCAATTTCTCACATGTTTTATTGGAAATTTCAAGAAATCCTAACAAACATTACTTCTCAGCTACCTTATTTTTAAAATTAAACAATTTAAGGCAATGTATAATCATTTCTTTCTTTTTCTTAAGACATTTTCCACCTTTCAATTCCCCTTATTTATTTTGGATTGTATGTTTTTTAGCTATTCACTTTTGGTATAAGGAGATTTAAATCACCTTAGTTGTCAGATATCAAATCCAACAGCATGGGGTGGGTCACAAGGCTTGAGAAATTTTCGTTTGTACTTTAAGTCTAGTCATAGCACTCTCATTGCCGTTCGATTTAAATCTAACAGCCAAAGATGATTAGAACCTTGTACTAAAGGTAAAAAGATCTGTATTTTTCTTTTTATTTTAAAAAAATATCTCTAAAGCTATGGTTATTAACTTATTATTAAGAGCAATCTACGTATTTAACAATAGAATTGCAATCAGAAGATTCAGTCTAATTATTTTTATCATTTTCGCATCGTTGTCATCGTTTTCGTCATCATAGCTACGGACTATAGCTGTCAGGATCCTGACCTTTGCATTAGGTGGCAAAAGGCTGCCTACCATTGTTGAAATAGACAGCAGACCACCACATGCAATTGTAAAAAGTTGTTGATTAGCGGCTGCACAGGTTGATTAGGGGGATGCCCATGCCCAATGATCAATTGTGCTCATGGATACACCCCCTCAACGTCCAATTTATTCTATGATCTGGATTTCATTTAGATGGAGAATAAATAGATAATAGTTAGCATGAACTTTTTACTTAATCCTAATTACCAATCTAGATTGAGAATCAGTCTGGACTGAACCAGCTTTAGGATGATTTCGGTCGCGACATTGTTCTTCCCTAAAGCTTATCTAATGTTTTAAAGTTTATCTAATGTTTTTTTACCCTTTAGATCCCTACCCCATAAACCCTTATTTTAATTTTAATTTTTAATATTTCTCAATCACTGATTTATAGACCAATCTAGATTGCCAATCCAACAATCTGACACAGATCTATTGATGGAACAATCCACCTCACTGATCTAAGTTTTCGTATAGCAATATTTGGAATGGTAAAATATTGGTAAACCAAGTAGCTGTAATGTTTGCTTACCCTTTAGATTCCCACCCCATAAACCCTTATTTTAATTTTTATTTTTAATATTTTTTTTGATCATTGTTTCAAACTAATTTGGATAGCCAATCCAACAACCCAACACGGATCCATTGATTGAGCAATCCACGCCACGGATCCAGGTTTTGGTCTAAAAGGTGGAGCCAGGAAAATGTGAAAAAAGAAATAGAGTGCTAAAAAATCGTCAATCGAAGAAAACCGTGCGTTTGGAATTAAAAGTCAGGAGACAAAAAAAATGTTGTATGTATAGTAATTTGTAGTGATGGGTAACAACATTTATTCTCAAGAAGAATAATATGAACTTCAGTTCACTATGTAAGCAATCAGCTGATAAATCAAGATTAATGCTTTTGTTGGTGTCTGAGAGGAGTTATTTTTTCTTTCCTCAAAAAACTATCTTTTTTGTAGTTTTTTTGAAAATTTTTCCCTTTAAAATGTTTTCTGAAAATTTATAAATACATAGGTGCTATCAAGAATACCTTCAGAAAATCGGCTTGGCCAAGGTACTCAAGACCTGGCCAAGGCTAGTTACTCGGACGAGTCCGAATAATTTGTCCGAGTCCAATTCCTTTTTTATTAGAAGAAAATAAGAAAAAAAAATGATTATATATAATATGAGTGCTACTTTTATTAATAAAGTAGTAGACTACCGTATTGGTTAGTCACCCTTACATAAATGGACCTCTTTACAAGTGTTACTCGGCGGAAGGCTGAATCCAAATGGCTTCGGCTGAGTCTCAGAATTCTAGTCTAGATAGAGTTACGTGGCCGAATCTGAGTGGCCTCGGCTGAGTCTCAGAGCAGTGATCTAGACTATTAGTAAGTGATGCCATTGCTCCATAACAGCTGGACGCCGACCACTTTTTTCTCACTTCCAAATGGGATGTTTGGAGCATGGACTGGATTGAGAAAAGGGATTTTATACAATGAGACCATTTACCTTTGACCATGTCACAATTCCTTGCAACTATTTGATGTGAAATTTGATAGTTTGGATATGTCACAACGTTTGAGAATAATAGAATAATTGCAGCTACCCAATTTCATATCCAATGGTCAATATTAATGTGACAACTTTGTATCAAAGGTAAATGGTCTCATTCTATACTTTCCCTGAAAAAATGTTATGAGATATTTCCTTGGAGAAAAGGGGAGAACCTATAAGGTGTAGGGGCAATTTAAAAACATACACTACATGCTATATATAATAGGGGAACTAGGCAATTAAGGGTCTAATAACCAAGCTAGGCTTGGCTTGAAAAATTGGGACCTTGGCCACAAAATATGGTCTAAGGAAGCCAGGCCTTAGCTAGGACACCATAGCTCGAGGGCAGGCTAAGTTGGGCTTGGGTTGGGGCCATAGCTCGCCCAACTCAGATTGGCCTGATGTATCCCTCATTTCTCTTTTCTTTTGTTTTTTTTTTAAGAATCCATTTGACCCAACTTGGATTGGACCAGGATTGGACCTAGTCAGGGCCCTTCAGCCCAATCTGAATGGGCCTAGCTTGAGCCGATCGCAAAGGGACCCGGGCCAAGCTTACCCCAGGACTGGCTCCGCGCAGCCTGTCAGTTGCCAAGCCTAGTCATAGGTTGGAACCTAACCATAGGATAGAGGGTATCTGGCTCCGTACAGCCTGGCTGTTGCCAAGCCTAGTCATAGGTTGGAACCTAACCATAGGATAGAGGGTATCAACCCCAAAATCAAAATAAGTTGGATGGTGATGGGGAGGGAAATTGGGATGTGCATACTGATGCGATTTTGATCCCTATGATCATAATGTCACCGTGATAATCTGGGTAACAACATGGTTTCACCTCCATAGTCCATATGTTCATATAATGTCCTGAGCATCCAATAGCGATAGAGAAGAGTCCCACAAAAGAAGTCATAAATTCAGTTGTACCTTTCACTTTCCCTCCATCAATATCCAACTCATTGGTTCAATATGATGATCCATAAGGTTATATTTTTTATTTTTATTTATTTATTTTTTGTTTTTTTTGACAAGAAAGGGCATCTTGATATCACGACCATATGGATCATATTATGTTACTCTTAAAATATGACTGGTATATATACCATACATTTCATTTTAGAAGTTGAAGTAAACACCATCAACAAAGAAACTGGCCATTGGTTCTATAACTCAAGGGTCGGTATACTATGCCCCCACTGGAGTATATTATGCACTTCCTCCCTTTGGTGTAAGAGTTTGGTAGGATCTTTCAATCTAAAATTTTGGGATCCACTTAAGAGTCATGAGATGATAATTTAAAAAAAAAAAAAAAATTAGATTTTGAGTTTTTCAACAGTTTCTCACCATCCAAAAATTGGAAGGTCTTTGTCAATCTTGAGATGTGGTATTTTCTGTGCACATATCCAGTGCGATTTGGAACCTTTTTTTTTTCTTTTGTTAGTCATTGGGTTGAAGTAGTTAGATTCTCAAAATTTGGGATCCTAAAATACTCCTAGATTGGGTTTTACCTTGTACAGTAATGACATCATGTTTTAGCATGAATGTAGAATCTTATGACAAGCCAAGGTCTGCCACATGAATTTGCCGGTTAATAAGCTGATGCAGTTAAGCAATTCTTCAAGCCCATCTAGAGAATATTTAATTATTATTTTATTTTTAAACAATTAAGATATTAAACAAGATAATAGGGTGGGGAACTAGGCAATTCGGCTGATCCAGGTCAGTCAGTTATCTGACAGAACTAGATGGTTTTAATAAGGAACTAGGTCTGTCCTCCACCGATTCCTATCATGATAAGCGATTTCCTAATCTGAATTGCGATTTTTTAACCACTGCCTTTGAGTAATTCATATAAAGACACAAAGGTGATAAATCGAGATGTATGATTTTTACAGGGATGCCTGTCTCATATTCCAAAGAGAAGATCAAAGTAGCCGATGATGCCACCAAGAAGGTGACTTATGCTGTGGTGGATGGAGATATCCTAAGTTTCTACAAGGTTTTCGAGGCAACTCTCCAAGTTGTGCTCTCAGCTGATGCCAAGTCAAGTGTGGCTAAGTGGGACATCCACTATGAGAAGGCTAACCCTGATGTCCCTGAACCTAATCTCATCCAAGATTTAGCCTCCAAGACCTTCAAAGCTTTGGATGACCATGTCATGGGTGCTGCTTGATTTTAAAGATAAGAAGGTGCTTCCTGAGAAAGAAATCATGAATATGCTTCTTCTCTAAATAATGTCTCTTAAGGTTACTTTCAATTGGTAGGTGGTTGCCACTCGTGAGAGACAAACCAGCTCCTGTTTATTTGCTATTGTAATTGTGCTTGTGGTCGCTAGTCTAATAGATTAAAAGCGAGTGTTCTCCCTTGTAATGAAATGAATTGTTTGAATATTGCAAGTAAGCAATCATGGGTGCTACAGTACTTTTGGGTTTGTATATTTGCTAGGGCATGTGCTTAGTTCCTTTTTTCGACAATAAAAAATTTGCAATTGATTAGCTTTATTTTGATAACTAAATGCAATTGACTATGTGCTATATTTACACCACTAAGAAACAAGAGTATACTAATATACTCTTGTTTCTTAGTGGTGTAAATATGGCACTCAATTGCATTTAGTATCAAAATAAAGCTAATCAATACATTTTTGTTCTTTTTTACAACATGGATGGGGATTTGGGTGCCAAGAAGCTATTATCAGCTAAGATTCTAGGCTTAGTTGTTGGGCATGAGTCACCGCTACTATCAGAAGGTTCAAATTTGAACGGGAGTTATGATAATGTTGCCAAATAGCCATCTAAATATTCTCGATTATCTTAGTTTGGAGGATTTGCCAAATTACGAAGGGTGATATGGCAGATTGCGAGGGCAACAGTGCTTTGGAAATTTTGGCTAGAGCGTCACAGAAGGATTTTGAGAATGTGGCAATGGAGTTAGGAGAGGGTGGAACGAAACATTATGAATACTATTTGGAGTTAGCTTTTGTGCATAATCTCTATTTTTCTATATATGAACTTGTGGGAGAAAACCCCATATATGTATACAGAGGTGGTATACAAAAAAAAGAAAGAAAATTATATTGCCAGTATGAAGTACAAAAAAGGTAAAAAATATCCTAGTACAACCTACTTGGTCAAGGAAATATTATCCTATCTACAAAATAAATAAGAAAATATGTATACAATCTCACACTCCTCCTCAAACTCGTCATGGTTGGAAGCGAACCATTGAGAGTTTGGAGACAAGGTTTAAGAATGAGGAGCATTATGGGATTTTGTAAAGAAGTTAGCAAGTTATACAGAAGATGAGAGATATGGCAGAGAGATTAAGTTGAATAAAGAATGGGATCCCTATCTATTTGCATCAATATTCAATAAATATTCTTGTTGAAATTCAATCTACGGTTTGAGAATGAGGAGCATTATGGGATTTTATAAAGAAGTTAGCAAGTTATACAGAAGATGAGAGATAATGAATAAAGAATGGGATCCCTATCTATTTGCATCAATATTCAATAAATATTCTTGTTGAAATTCAATCTACTTCAATATGCCTGGTGCGCTCATGAAATTATGGATTCTTAACACTATAAATGACACTTTGTTATCATAATGTAAAGGACTAGAAGTAGAAGGTTCCATACCTAAGTCAGCTAATAACTAGCGAAGCCAGACAATCTCCGTCATTGTTTGAGTCATGGCTCGATAATCAGGTTTAGCTATGGACTGAGCAATATATTTTTGCTTCTTGCTATTCGCAGAAATAAGAGAGTCACAAAGAAAAATACAAAAACTTATAGTAAACTTCTGATCGGTAGTGGCCCCCGCAAAATCAGACTCAGTGTAAGCACGACGTTCAAGAGTGCAAGATGAAGAGAACTACAAAGCACGATCAAGCGTGTCTTGAATATAACGAATAATATGTAAAGCGACTGTCAAGTGCATAGAACGTGGGGCACTAAAGAATTGACTGGCAAGATGAACAACATAACCAATGTCCAACTGAGAAATAGTCAGATAAATCAAGCTTCCAACAAGTTGTCTGTAAAATATAAGAAGTCACAAAGAAAAATACAAAAACATATAGTAGACTTCTGATCGGTAGTGGCCCTCGCAAAATCAGAATCAGTGTAAGCACGAAGCTCAAGAGTGCAAGATTAAGAGAACTACAAAGCACGATCAAGCGTGTCTTCAATATAACGAATAATATGTAAAACGACTGTCAAGTGCATAGAACGTGGGGCACTCAAGAATTGACTGGCAAGATGAACAACATAACCAATGTCCAATTGAGAAATAGTTAGATCAATCAAGCTTCCAACAAGTTGTCTGTAAAATATAGGATCAGGAAGGAGCTCACCATTTGTAGAACAAAGTTTGATATTCAACTCAATCGGTGTATCAGCTTTGCATCATAAGCCAGACGAGCTTGAGAAACAATATCCGAGACATACTTAAGTTGAGAAAGCAAATACCCATGGGAAGAATAAGCAACCTCTATGCCCAAAAAATATTTTAAGAATCTCAAATCTTCCATCTCGAAAAGCTGGCTAAGTTGCTTGATCAGATGAATGGTGACCTTATCATCACCAAATATAATTATATCATCAACATATAGTAAGAGTATTGCACATCCTTTGGGTGTGACTGAGACAAACATGGAAAGGTCATGATGGCTCTATTGGAAACCTGCAGAAACAATAACCAAACTAACATTTTCAAACCATGCATGAGGAGCTTGTTTAAGCCTGTCATACCCCAAGAATTTACAATACTGATATTCCTGAGATGTGACAGTCAAAACATATATACATCTCTTGGTAGGACAAATTTATAGTAGCGAATTCTTACAAAGTAACAAAAGAAAGCTTAGGCACAACTACAATATCTTCCAAAGTTGCCTTTGACGAGTACTCAAAATGAAACCGCAGTTATCCTGAAAAATGTTTACCATAGTTTGATGAGTTTGGCTACTCAGTAAGTGATCATCATAATTCTAAAAAATAATCATGATTGAAAGATATAAATGAACTTTCAAAATGGAGGTCAATTAAAAACAATGCGAGCAAAAGCATTTTAAAAAATGCACAATTAAACATAATCCAAATGATTGAAATGCATATAACACTTTAACGGCAGTGCATAATTCAAAGATTCCATAAAATTACCCTACTGGCGTCCCAAGTAGGTCACCTATATACCCCATCAGCGTCCTGATGGGTCCACTTAATTCCTATTGGCGTCCCAGATAGGTCCACTTAATCCCTGCAAATCCACTTATACCTCACTGGCGTACCGAATGAGTCCACAAAATCCCTACCGGCATCCCGGATAGGTCCACTTATACCTCACCGGTAAACCGGATGAGTCTACTTGCATACTTAAATTATTTCTAAATCTCTTTAAACATTTGAAAACAGCAATATCATGTACTCAACATATCACTAAAATCATTAATATGAATTTCACTGAAACCATTAATAACAGTCACTTTCAATAACATTTCAAAAATAACGAATCAAATATTTTGGGCTCAAATTTAGAAAGGTTGCAGTTCGTAAAGACATTATAGCATAATTGCCAATTTAATATGTATAGAAAAACTCTTATAGAAATTCAAGAATATGGAATTATCACAATTTATGGGATATCAATTCACAAATAAACATTTCACAACAATCCTATAATCAATTGCAAAAATATCAAATTTTAAATAATAAGACAGTCATTTGCACATGAAATTTACAATGTCTAAATATTCAAAAACAGTAGAAAGAAATCTTACAATTTTACTAACAGCAGAAATATCATATTTATTTCTAATAATTTTACAGTATCTAAAATTCTCTAACAATAGACAAGAAAAATAAATAAATTTATTTCTAAAAATTTACAGCATTTAAAATTTCTAACATAGATAAAATATCACAATTTTATTAAACAGATTATTTTTCAAAATAATGAGGTCGCTTACAAGTAAAATTTATCGTGCCTAAAATTCATGATAATAAGTAGAAATAATTATTTCATTTCATTTTTAAAAAGAACAGATTATTTTTCAAGATAAAGAAATCACTTACGCATAAAATTTATCGCGCCTAAAATTCATGATAATAAGAGTACCTTGGATCACTGATTTTGAGGCCTGAGCGTCTTGCTCGGTGATCGCAAATACTAT